>OVAP01004397.1:0-14677 GCA_900406295.1 Aurinia saxatilis | reverse complement strand
GACACTGACCGGTTTCCAGACGATTGGTTATTCATCTTAACTGAAATTCCTATAGCCTAGCTTCTTTTTAATAGATAGAAACACCCCTCAAAACCTTAGTTAACATTAGTTTACAGTAGAAAACCCAAAACCAATTTGCTTGCATTTAATTAGGATTTATTTAGACTAGTTTGCATATTATTTTCGGTCTCTGTGGATTCGATCCCTACGTACTACGACTGCGTGTCTGTACACTTGCAGTCAGAAATACCAGGGTAAAACTTTGTGTATCATCGGGACCCATGATGGTCGTAGCTTGAACGTCTAAGTCGATCGAGGATCGGAGATGTTTGGTCGAGCGTTAAGATGCTCGATGATAGGAACGGATGTTTGAGTTGTGGGTCATAGCCGTTGACTGTTTTATGCTATCAATATTCGGGGGTGGAATCCGACCCCCACAGTTAGCCCCCCAACTCTCCGTTGCTTGGTCAGGGATGGAGAGTTCGAGTTGAAGCTTGAAGATTGATGCATGTATGATGGTCATGTCATCTCGCACCGTGCATTGTTCGTGCGTTGAACTGATCTTTCGATGGATAGTTCCGTTGTGAGTGGGCCCACAAGATTGTTGAGATAATCTCGTGAGTCGTATGTGTTTTGATGATCACCTCATTAAAAACCTTGGCAAAGAAAATCACATGGGAAAAACCTTACCGAGGGAAAAAGAGTGTGATCACGATAATCGTTTGATGAAATATTCATCGTGGGTCCATAGTTCGCGATGAAATTAAGCCATGTGCACAGACCCACAGGAGCTAAGTTGGCTCGCGGACTGGGATGTTAACAATCTTGCGGGCCACACTTGATACTTAGCTCGCGGATTGAAATGTGAGAAATGTCGTGGGCCATGCCTGAGACTTGGCCCGCGGACGTTGAAGAAAGGCTTGTCTCGCGGGCCACGGTAAGGACGTAGACCGCGGGCCATAACATCAAGCTCGCCCCGTGGGCCATAGCAAGAGTGTAGCCTGCGGGTCATGGCGAGGATGTAGCCCGCGGGCCACGGCAAGAGTGTAGCCTGGGAGCTGTGTCATCGAGCTCGTCCCGCGGGCCACGGTAAGGGTGTAGCCCTCGGGCTATGTTGTCGACCTCATCCCGCGAGGAATCAAATTCTCTTCTACCCTTTAGTTTGGTCAGTTATTCACAAATGCCCTTAGAGATATTGACTTTCTTATTTCTTTTATTTTTAAATCGAAAATGAAGAAAAAGACCAAAAAACCTCTTCCGGTCAAGTTATTTACAACTTATCTCACCAACCCAGATTTGATTAAAACTGAATGATTCAATATTTGGGTTTAATTTTTGTGGATCGATGCATTTTGATTTTACTTTCATCCTATCAAATCAATTGATGATGAACAAGAAGAAGAAAAAGATAAGTTATTTACAACTTATATCACCAACCCAGATTTGATTAAAACTGAATGATTCAATATTTGGGTTTTGATTTCATCATCATCAAATCCAAGATGATGAGCAAGAGAGGAGGAAGAAGAATAAAAATAACTAATTCTGAAAATTTTGATTTCATGATCATCAAATTGAAGATATGGAGAGGATAGGAGGAAAAATGAAGAAGAAGATGAATGAAAATAATTAATTTGGAAAATAAAATAGTAAAATAATTAAATGGATAAATAGAAAAAAGAATTTTGATAACAAGTACGATTGAACTCGCGACCTTGAACCACCAGACCAAAGAAGTATATTGGCAATTGTCATGCAAACAACATATTAAAATTAAGGATGTACTTTTGTTAATTTTACCCTTAGTAATACCCAGTAATCTAGTAGTTCCAGTTTTGTTCATAGTAGTTCATTTGACAATATTGCTATTTTATTAGTATTACCATATTACTTATAACAAAATTTTAGTAGTTCTTTTAATATTTGGCATTTGTAACACATTTCTAATATTTTCATGTAATAATATTTCCAATAACTCATATCCTACGAAATTTTGCATTATAAAGTAAATAACATTATCAATATCTTCCTGAAAGTACAAGCTGATTTATGTACGATTAGAAATATAGTGTTTTATCTTAATTATGTTTTTTATAACTAAAATATAATACTAATTCTGTACTTGAGTTCTAGGTAAAACAAAATCTTATATTTACAATCTTCCATGAATCACATTATACTTCTAAGAATAGTTTGATAATGTAATCTAGTTATGATGCAAAATTTGTAGAATATGAATTATTGGACATATTATTACATGGAAATGTTGTAAATGTGTTGCAAATGTCAAATATTAAAAGGACTACTGAAAATTTGTTATTGGTAATATGGTATTACTGAAAAAATAGCTATATTTCCAAATGAACTACTAATGAACACAATTGGAACCACTGGATTACTAGGGTATTACTAAGAGTAAAATCAACAAAGGTACAACTTTGTTTTATTAAATATTATTATTTTATTTGTTTAAAATAAAAACTAATGGTGGGGCCGTAGTGAGAAAAAACGTTGAGATTAGTTTTTATTTTATTTTCTTTAAATCAGAAAAGTTTGTACATTTTAGTCATTTCACCTCTTTTCACACATTTCTAAAATAACAAGGGCATTTTAGATTACAACTTGGTATACTGATTTGGTATATAAAGAAAAGGGTATATTAGGTTACTGTCCTCCCGCGAGCCACGGTAAGGATGTAGCCCGCGGGTGAAGGTTGTGGACTTGTCCCGCGGGCCACGGTGAGGTTGTATCCCGCGGGCCATGAGATCGAGTTTATCATGCGGGCCACGGTAAGGTCGTAGTCCACGGGCTGAGAAGTCAAGCTTACCCCGCAGGCCACGGTATGTTTGTAGCCCGCGGGCTATGATTTGTGTTGTCCCGCCGGCCACGGTAAGTTCGTAGCCCGCGGGCTGAGAGATCAAGCTTACCCCGCGGGCCACGGTAAGTTTGTAGCCCGTGGGCTATGAGTCTTGTTGTTTCCGTTCAATCCTTTGCGGGTCCATTTCATGTCTGGACGTTCAATTGATCATAGAGACATTGAATTGGCTTGTCTAAGAATGTTTGGGACCCGCAATGGGACTTGGCTAGCACTTTGCTTGGCGAAGTGTGTCGGGACCCACTGTGAGACTTAGCAAGCACATTGCCTAGTGAGGTTTTGACCGGGACCCACCAACCAAATGTCCATAGAATAGGCTTGATGGTTTGTTGTGTGAGTTTATAGAAGGTTTGGCCCACGGAACAAGCCAAAGGACTTGTCCCGCGAACCAAATGCCTTGCATGGCCCGCGAGACAGTCCATGACCATAGTCCGCGGGCCATGTCAATCATGTAGCCCATGGGACATTTGTGTGAGCTTGTCCGCGGGCCGTGTTCGTTACTCGGCTCGCGGGATAAGCCTAAGAGCTTTCTCCATGGGACAAATTTGATCCATGTCTTGTTATATACCTTGTGATCGTGGGACCCTCGGTGATCCATGCTTGATTATATCGCTACCAATCGATAGTCAATGACTGTAATGCTCGATGGTGTGGACATATGACTAGCTCGTGGGGCATAGTAGTGTTTTGTGGCAAACACTTAGCCGTTTTATGCTATCAATCTTCGGGGGTGAAATCCGACCCCCACAATGCATGAGATCGGATGCTATCCGATCTCTTAGCATAGAGGGCTTCAAACTTCATTTTATAACTCCTTCTTCATTCCTTGCTTCCCTCCTTGCTCACTTGGTCAGCCCTTTGTTCATCAAGCTTCATCCAAGCATCCTCCATGTCCATTTAGCTCCAAAAGTACCTAAAACATGCAAATATGCAATGCAAATGCAAGAATGCAAAACAAAGTCCTAAGTGCAAGCTAAAATGTACAATGTGGATGAATAAGCAACAAACTAACACAAATGAAAGGCAAATGAGGTTAAAAGAAGTAAAAATTCGGGGTTAAAACATGCATAATAAAACGCTATATATCAACTCCCCCAAACTTAAACTTTGCTTGCCTGCAAGAAAACAATCAAAAATCAAATCGAAGAAAGCATTTTAAAGTGGGTTTCAAAGCAAACATGAAGAAACCTCTACTCATTCATGCTCAAGCAGATATAGCACAATCTTCTTAAAACAACATGCTCCAGTAAGATTCATATCGACTTCCCCTTTAACATTCAATTAAGGTATTGAAGCGCGGTCTCAAGAATGGACAAATGATCAAGTCGTTTGGTTTGCTAAGGAAAAAGGGCCCAATGCAATTTATAGTGGAGGTTCATGCTTATTGATTTACCTCAAGACAAGCATAACTCAAAATCTAAAAGCAATCAAGAAAAGATATGTTGATGCTACAAGGTTTTCTTCCATTCTACCCTTTCCCAACTCTCAGCATCACACACTTCTCTCAAACCTCACATTCCTTTTTGGATTCTTTTCCTTTTTCAATACCCTTAACCACCTAGAGAGATCTTTTTCATAATGATCTAGTCTTTTTCTTCCTCTCTACTCAACCCTTTATTTTTGTGTTTTTAGCTTTTGGCGTTTCGCCTTTTTTAGCTTCAAGGGATGTACACTTTTGTTTTTAGACTTTTTGGTGGGTATAGGCTTTTTATTTGGGGCTCTCTCTATGGAGTTTTGGTAAACTTTTTGGATTCCNAAAAAAAAAAAAAAAAAAAGAACCCCTTTTCCCTTCCCCCCCCAAAAAAACCCCCCCCAAAAATTTTTCCCCCCCCCCCCCCCCACCCAAACTTACTCCAAACACTCACTCTTTATTTTTAAACAACCATATCACAATCCACAATCTCACAAGTGACTCTCAATTCCCAACCCTCCTAGATTAGTCAATGCGACTAATGCTTAATGCAAGAAAACATCTTGCCACTTCAATTCTCAATAGATTTTAAACATGATTATGCAAATGTGAAAGGGTCTATCACACAAGAGTAATGTTGGCTTGAAAGGACGTTAAGGTGTTTTGGGGTAGGGATGATAACCAACCTTAAAGATGAAGATGGCTAACCACGTCATTGGGGAGTGGTAAAAGGGATAAGATGACTTGATTATTTTAAGGTAATCCACCAGTTGATCAAAAAGCCATAAATGAAAAAACTAGTCAAATTAAGTTCAAATATCTAATGAAAGCTTCAATTCACACTCGCACCCGCTAATAGAAGATGTGATCGAGAAGCCAAAGTCAAATGTTTCGCGATTTCCCTAGCGAACAACTAGAACTACTAAACAATTGATCAAGCAATTTCAAGGATTTAGCATTTCTAAGTAATCTCATCAGTGTCTCCTACGCTTTAATGCAATGCACCCTAAAATTAGACATACAAAGATGAAATGAATCTATAAGCTAAAGAAAAATCTTTTTGGTTTTTTCGAAATTTTTTAAAATTTTAATGAATTTTATAGAAGATGAAATGTTTAATGCATGACAAAGTAAACAACAAAACTAAAATGTCATTAGCTACTAGGTCTCTCCCCCAAACTTGAATTTCATCGTCTCAATATTCAAATTTTGTGAGAGCCGAAATTCCCACAACCAAAACTTGTAAAGTAACTTTTAGGGATCGTAACTTTCTATGGAAATGAATTATCGGATACAAGAAAATGTTTAAGTGTTTATGCTTTATTGCTGAAGTACAAAAGATCGCGTGAGAAAGTCTCAGTGTTCTCTCGCGTGGAAAAAGATGCCCCCAAAATGAACGACTAATTCTCTTTATATAGATATTACAATCAACCCTAGCCGTACGAGAATAAAAGAAATTTGCATTTCTCTTCAATTTCCTTCCTTATCTCCTAGATCCGCTCACGATTCATGTTTATCTTGTTTGGTGACCATACTGCCAGGTTAACTGTACCGAGCTCGGCCCATTGTGCGATGGGAACAGGTCAGCTCGGCCCATGATGCGAGATTCGGCTCGGCCCATCGACGAGAAGAGTAGGTCGGCTCGGCCCGAAGTGTGTTGACGGAAGCTCAGCTCGGCCTGTCGCAAGATTCAGCTCGGCCCACGTTGCAGGAGGGCTTCATGTCGGCCCACCTGGTGTCGAAGGTCCAGGTCGGCCCACCTGGTTTCAAAGGTCCAGGTCGGCCCACACCGTAGCCCGGGTCGGACTAACCGTCTCCATCCCGGCTCGGGTCGGGTCTCGAGCTTGGGTCGGATCTTACGCTTCTCGTCAACTTTTAGTCGTTTGGTTGTAAGTATCGTCATTCACTTCGGCTAGTCGTCGAATGTTTGCGATCTGTACTTCAGCTAGGCACGAGTTTAGCTAGGAAATGTTGACGAGCTGGGTTTTCAGTTAGGCAAAAATCCAGCTAGGCATTTTCTGTATTAGCATTCTCAGCTAGGCAGGATTTCAGCTATACAGGATTTCAGCTAGGCAGGAATCCAGCTAGACAAGTTCTGATTGCGATGGATTTCAGCTAGGCAGAAGACCAACTAGGAAAATATGAACAAGTATTTTCAGCTAGGCAGAAATCCAGCTAGGCAGAAATCCAGCTAGGCATTTTCTGTATTAGCATTCTCAGCTAGGCAGGATTTCAGCTACGCAAGAATCCAGCTAGGCAAATCCTGATTGCGATGGATTTCAGCTAGGCAGAAATCCAACTAGGAAAATATGAAATTTCAGCTAGGCAGAAATCCAGCTAGGCAGAAATCCAGCTAGGCGAATTCCGAGTGTTAGTATTTTCAGCTAGGCTGATGATCTTTGCTCATCAGATAGGAAAATACTTCGAGATTATTAGTCAAGATTCGTGTTTGACACGTTTCGAGCCGAGGTGGACTTGTAGCACCGTCGTAGCTCGTAGTCGCTTGCAGCGATTTTTTGAAGAAATGTGATTATTATAATATAAGTGCATATTTATTTGGGCTGAGTCTGAAATAAATATTACTGTTGGGCCGGGCCCTGAACATGTGATGGATTTTATCCAAAATATTTGTTTTGAATATAATGTTTTACCTCAAAAATTGATAATTCCGAGCTGAATCTATAAATAGAGCTCTTATCCCTCTTTTTCTCCTCACAACTTCACTTTCCAAAAAATCCTAAGGTAAATTCTGCTCTGTTCTCTCTGCTCTTTATTTTTTATTATTATTTTTCTATATTTTTTTGTGAAGGGAAAAATTCCCTTCCCCTTTTTTTTTGGGTATATCGCCGACCTCCCCTCCTTTTTGGGTCTAACCGTCAACCCGAGCTGTGTCTAAGCTCGCCGTTGTCCTTGCCGAGCCGACCTGACGTGGTCCTCTTTTCTCCCTTGCTGCGAGCAGTCGATCTAGTCCAGGACCGAGCTGTTTCGTCCAACTCAGACCGAGCTGTCTCGTCCCGTGACACGTGAGCCGCAACTCTCGCCGAGCCCGACCTGGCCCGCACCGACCTAAAGCTGTCTCTTCCCGGCCTCTCGAGCTGCACGGATTGGGGGTTCCGAGCTGATCGCCACCGTTCCGCCGAGTTGATAGGAGGGAGCCGAGCTGACCGATTTGTCGAGTTGTCATGTGCCGGATTGCAGCCGATCTGGTTGCTGCTGGAGGTACCGGCCCGAAGCCTCCGGCCCAACGGGCCCCTTTGTCCCAACCTGCGAGCCGCTGATGCCGAGCTGAACACCCGAGCCAAGCGCACCAGATCGGGAACTCCTTCTTCTTCGTCGCCGATCCGGCCGAGCTGCGCCAGATCGAGCCATCTTTGCCTATTGCTGCTCCGGTGTTGTGGAATTTTGACAGATTGGGCCATTATCGCTTAACTTGGGACCCGAGCTCGTACTTCTCTGCGACCCCAGCTCGACCGACGCTTCGTTGTGACCCGACCTGGCCGCCTTCTCCAACCCGAGCTTTCTTCCTTGCTTGTCGCCTTAGCCAAAGTCCCGAGCCGATCTGGAGTTACGCGAGCTAGACCGACCTGACGAGCTGTTGCATCCGACCCGAGCTGCGCATGTTGTAGGTCGGGGTCGTCTGTGTGGCCGAACTGAATCGTTTTCGCCGAGGTGGGTGTCGCAGCTCGGTGGTCCGAGCTATTTACTCTTTTGTTTTTTATTTCTCTTTGACCCGAGCTAGACGGTCCATGGTGATTGAAGCTGCACTTTTGACGCAGGCCGAGAAGCTTATTTGGGACAATTTGAAGCCCTTCATATTTTGCACCGCGGGCTGAGCTGCATCTTTGCGACATCGACCCAGAGCCTTTTTGTATCTCCGCGTCAACTGACCTATCCGCGGTGTCCTTGGGTGAAGCAGTCGGGTCGCGTGACCAGCTATTGCTTGTACGCAAGCCAGTTGTTTTCCCCGAGCCGAGTGTCAAGAGATGCAATAGTCCCGAGTGTCAAGAGATGTGATAGTCCTACGGTGCAAATGTTGATATCGGATGGACAGGACAAGGATGCGGTCGACGGAGCCTCATCGTCGCTTCGTCGTGACTTTTTAGTTCATGATTTTGATGCCTCGGTGACCGAGGTCTTAGGCTTGACAATAGAGCCGTTCATGCCCGTTGAGACTGTTGCCGCTAAGATTGCGGTGGAAGACTAGGACTACGACCCGGTAGCGGCCAAAGCGGAGCTTTACCGTGAGATGAATCTTCTGGGAGTTGGTGCTGCAGCGCGTCGAGCCGCGATGAGGAGACCTAGGCCAAAATGAAAGAGGGATTTTCCTTTAGGCATATCGTGGTCAAATGAGGACTTGTTGAGGAAGCTACGGTTTAGACATTCGATTTCGAACGAGGTTGAGCTGATCATGCCGATGGGTCATGATAGTCCTTATGAGCCCCTGTCTGGTTGTAGGACGATGTACGAGAGCTTTTTCGACTTATGCTTTTTGTGGTTTCCGCTTCCGGCTTTGTTGGTGAGATATTTCTCGGCACGCAAACTTGCTTTTTCGCAAGTGACATCACGAGGGATGCGTCATCTGGTCGGACTCCTGGTTCGGAGTATAGAGACAGGTGTGGAGATTGGGATTGGTGATCTCGACCATCTGTTGGTGTGGCGACAACTAAAGAAGACCAATCTGGTATACTATTGTTCTAATCGGCCGAACCGACGAGTCATAACCGATTTTCCCAGCAAAGACAGTGATTGGGAAAAGGGGTTCTTCTTTGTCCCTATTACTGAGGCTTCTGTTGAGCCAAGTTGTCTTGACTTGATTAGGACTCGCTGACGACCAATTGGTAGGTAGGGTTGTCGCCTCTCTCTAATTGTCGTTTGACTTGTTGCTACCTTTATTTCGTTTCCTTTATGTTGTATTCCAGAGCCAGCGCTGTTTCCCGCGATTCCCACTGATTCACTTGCGGTATTTAAGGCACTTAGAGCACGACGGGTGAAGTGGAACAAGTATTTCAACCGAAAGTACATCAGTCGAGCCAGATCTTTCCTTGACGGTTTTGACATGTCTCCCAGCACTGAGCCTTCGCGAGCGTCCACCGAGGAGATACGCGAGATGGTAGGGCGAGATCTGACACTTTGTCAGAAGTTGAAACTTAGAGCGGAGAGGGATGCGGCTGAGAAAAAGCAGCCGAGCAGAAAGCGGCCGAGGCAAAAGCGGTCGAGAAGAAACCAGCCGAGCGACGAGCTGCTAAGACAACGGAAACAGGCCTGAAGATGGCCGAGAAGGCCGCGACTGACCCGAAGCCTGCTGGATCTAAGGCTGCCAAGCCTCGATCCGATGGCAGGTCTTCTGGGAGTTCCTCTCGTCGTTCTTTGTCGGCGGGGGCGTCTGGTGACGTGCCGACGCAATCGGGAGTCATACTGAGTCTCCCGGTGAGGGACTCGATTCCTGCCTGAGACACGCCCTCTAGGTTTGACCTTACCTTGATTTCTTTCATGAAGTTTCCTATGTTAAGTATGAGTCTTCCTACTTGATTCATTTTTTTTTTTTTGAGATACACTTCAGGACACCGCTCGACAAGAAGCGGTCGCGCGACAACGGCAAGGATGTCGCCGAGGATGGCAAGGTGGCCAAGAAGGCCCGGCTACCGCCGCCTAGAGTGGGAGCCAAGGGGACTGGTTCGGGAGGATCTTCTCGGGTTTCTGCCGGGATAGAGAGTTCGCCCACATGTATCAGGAGGTCCATCGAGTTGGTCTCCAAGTTTGTTAGTGGGACAACTCGGCTCCCTTCGATGGAGGTGCTGATGAGCAGTAAGAGATACACGGGCATGGCCCATCATGGAGCCAAGGTAAAGCTCCAGGACTTGCTTTGTTTATTTTTTCTTTGAGTTTATTTCTACTTACGCCTCCTCCAAATTTTTTTGTATAGTTTCTTAATCATATCAATGCCACGATGGGCGAGTACGAGGTCGAGATCCAGCGGGTTCATGAGTCCCTTGCCCTGAAGGACAAGAAGATCGCCGAGCTAACGGCGGCCGAAGCTGAGCGTGCCAAAGCCTTAGCTGATTCGGAGGCTACCAACATTGGGCTCCGGAAAGATCTTGCGAGTTTGCAGGAGAGTTTGACGGCCACCAAGTATGCTCTAGTGAGGAAGAAGAATGAGACCGATCTTGCACTTGCCACACTGGAGAAGGAGGCCTAGATGCGTGTAGCGAGCGCCACCAAGTCTGGCTGTAGGGATGCGACTCCTCGTGCTCAGGTCAAGTTTTCTCGTTTTAACGAGAAGCTTAGACGGGTTGAGGGTGACGCGTGGGTGAAGGTGATCGAGCTTGCGCAGGCGGAGGCCAATCTCGAGCTTATCGACCTTATGCAGTCTGATGACCCGCCTTGTCTTGTTAAAGATAAGGTAGAGGTGACCAGGTGGAAGACTGAAAGATTTTAAGCTCGTACGGATCTTACTAAAATGATGTCCTCTATTCGAGCCGACCTGGTCCTTTCATCTGTCTCACCCGACGGCCAGGGCTTGCAGCGGGATTCTCGGCCTCTCGAGGAGTCGGCGGCCGATGTCGGAGTGGTCGATTTCTCGGGGACGAACCTCGTCCCCTCCATGATGGAGGGTCTTGCGTCGGTGGTGTCTCTGAGCTACCTGCCTCTGTAGGCGTCGGTGAGGCGAGGAGTGTCGTGGCTCCGTAATTGTGATGTATCATTAGCCACGATAGCTCAGGACCTAGCTTATTTTTTTGTTCTTTGCCTGGATGTCTTTTTCTGTTGACGGTACTAGGCTTTACGTATTTTGGTTGTATTCCTGGATTGCTTTATCCGCCAACTTCTTTGTCGATTTTTCTTAGTGATTTAGATTTGAGTTTTGACTTGACAATTTTTCAAGTGCTTATTTTGGAAAATGCTTATAATTTTCAAAAAGTTTGTAAAATGGCTAACGTAAGAATTAGGTTTTTGTGGTCACTTAGTCGATCGTCGAGATCGGGTGTTTTGCTAAAAACACTTAACCTTCAAATATACCTCGTCCTGAGTTGTTGCTCGAAGGTTGTGACCCTGAGGTGTCTTAGACCAGTGTTTGTAACTGGGCTTTCAAGATGCGAGTCTTGAGGCTTTGCATCACGCGCTTTAACAAATAAGGATTCGTGTTCAGACCCGAGTAAAATTGTCGCTGTTGTGGCCAGCAACAGCGAGTAGCGATAAGATGTTTCGTCTTGAATAAGACATAAAAAGTTTTTGACTAGCCGTAAAATGTCGGCTAGACATGTGGAAGTATACGAGTATACTCTCCCACTCCCACCCACCCCCCTTTTTAGAGGGGGGGGGCAGCTGAACTCATCCAAAGATGAGCTGCATACGTACCCTGTGAAGGGATCAAGCCGACCCGTAGTTCAATGGACGTATAGACACACCTTTCTTTTATTTTTTTTAATTTTTTGTGGCTATACGTTGTGCTCAATGGTGATATTGCTTTAAGTGCATGACATTCCATGAGTGTGGAATGGCCATGTTGCCCATAGTGGCAAGCTCGTAGACGCCGGGGCGTACTACCTTGGTGATTCAGTAGGGACCTTCCCAGTTTGCTCCGAGTTTACCAGCATTTGGCTCAGCCGTGTTTTCAAAAACCTTCCGGAGGACGAGGTCAGATTCGTGAAAGTGGCGAGGTCTGACGTTTGAATTGTAATAGCGCGCCGCTACTTGTTGGTAATTCTGCAAGCGGATCAGGGCTTCGCCGCGACACTCATTGATAAGGTCAAGCTCATCGAGCATCATGAGCTGATTCTCCTCCAGTTGTTTCAGCAAGAGTCTTTGTCGAATCCCTGGGAATTCAGCCTCTTATGGAATAACACATTCCATGTCGTAGACGAGTGAGAATGGAGTTTCACCGGTGGGTCGCCTTGGCGTAGTTCGCTGTGACCATAGGACTCCATCCAACCATTCAGCCCACCTTCCTTTCTTAGCATCGAGTCTTTTCTTCAAGCCGTCTAGGATCGTCTTGTTGACAGCCTTGGCTTGGCCGTTTCCTTGCGGGTAGCGGGGTGTTGACTTGCTAAGACGGATCTTCCATAGTTCGCAGAAACCTTCAAATCTAGCCGAGATGAACTGGGATCCATTATCGGTGACTATCTCGTAGGGGACTCTGTGCCGACAGATTATGTACTTCCAAACGAAATTCTCGACCTGAGCATCCTTGATGCTGGCATAAGACTCGGCTTCGACCCATTTAGAGAAATAGTCGGTTAATACGAGCAAGAATCTTTTCTGTTTTGAATTGTGAAGGGGTCCGACGATGTCCATTGACCAATGCATGAATGGATATGGTGCAAAGATGGACGACAGCAGCTGGGTCGGTTGGTGTATGGTGGGAGCGTGGCGCTGGCACTTTTCACACTTTGCAGAGAACTTTGCGCAGTCACGGACCATAGTTGACCAGAAAAACCCGTGACGTTTGATTCGAATGGCCAAAATCCGTCCACCAGAGTGGTTTCCACATAAACCGCTGTAAGTTTCCTCCATGACCATGTGAGCGTCTTTAGCCTCCACGCAAGTCAGAAGTACACCAGTCATTCCCCTGCGGAAAAGTTGTCCATCTTGGAGGACGAACCGTGCGGCCTGAGCTTTCAGCTTGCGAGCAGCCCATTTGTCGGTGGGAGCGTCGCCGTTAGTGATGTGCTGCACGATTCGATCCATCCATGGCGAATTGCATATGTATTCTGTCGGCTCTGGTGTTCCGTCGATTTCCGTGGGATCAGCCGGTTCTTCTTCCAAGGCTTCTTCGTTATGCGCCTGAGCTTTCAGCTTGCGAGCAGCCCATTTGTCGGTGGGAGCGTCGCCTTACTTGGTCGTGTTTTTGAATGCTTGGTTGCTTAATCATCTCCACTGGTATGACTCGGTGCAGTTTGGGATTGGACGTGGAGCCGAGGGCGGCTAGAGCGTCTGCCGTTGCATTCTCGCCGCGAGGAACTCTGGTAAGGCTAAACTCGTCGAATCGCGCTACCAGCCCTTGCACAATCTTTAGGTAAGCTTCCATGCGCTCGTCGCGTGTCGTATACTCACCATTGAATTGATTCACAACGTGCTGAGAATCGCAAAAGGCTTGAATCTTCTGAACGTTTAGTTCTGCTGCCAGCCTTAGTCCTGCAATTAGCGCTTCATATTCCGCTTTGTTGTTGGATGCATCGAAACCAAGCTGGAATGATAGCTCCATGATTTCGCAAGTGAGTGACGTTAGGCATATGCCCGCGCCGGAATCTTGCCGAGATGACGAGCCGTCCGCGTATAACGTCGAAACAATGTATTCGTCGATACCTCCTACTGGATTTTGTGGGAGTTCGATTAAGAAATCCGCCAAGATCTGGCCCTTTGCGCATGTGCGGCTCCGATATTCGATGTCGTACTCGCTGAGTTTGACTGCCCACTTAGCCAATCGTCCGGACTGGCATGGACTGTGCAGGATTGCTCTCAGAGGGAATGTCATCAAGACGATGATCGAGGGAGACTGGAAATATGGCCGGAGTTTCCTAGCGGACATGACCAAAGACAGCGCTAGTTTCTCGAGTAGTGGGTATCTTGTCTCTGCGTCCGTCAAGCTTTGGCTCACGTAGAAGACCGGTTTTTGTTCGCCTCTCTCCTCTCGGAGTAGTACACCTCTAATCGCAGTTGGGGAAACTGCGGTATATAGGAACAATGGTTCGCCGTTGACATGTTGGACAAGCACCGGGGCGTCTTTCAGGTTTTGCTTTAGCTGTTGGAAAGCCTCTTCGCACCTTTCAGTCCATTCGAACGTCTTGTTTCCGCGAAGGGTGTCGTAGAACGGCAAAGATTTATCCGTCAATCTTGAGATGAATCTGTTAAGTGCCGCAACGCGTCTGGTCAGTCGTTGGACTTCTCGCTTGTTCTTGGGGGATGCCATATCGTTGAGCGCGGCAATCTGCTTTGGGTTGGCTTCGATTCCACGATGAGTCACCAGGTACCCAAGGAATTCTCCGGATGTGACGCCGAATCGGCACTTCGTTGGGTTGAGCTTCATGTTATGCTGGTTAAGTTGTGCAAAACAGTCTCGTAAGTGAGCCACATGGTCTTCTTCTTGAAGAGATTTCACCAGCATATCATCGATATAGACTTCCATCGTCTTTGATATGCTCAAATTTACCCTAAGAGCTAACTGCAAGAATACAGTTTATTAGCTATAGTATTTAGGGATCGAATCCACAGAGACTATCAGCTGCCTATAGATTTAAGAATTAAAACTTTATTAAGCAGATTAAATAAATAAAACTAATGCAAAACTATTAATTAAAAATCAAAGAATGGGTTTTTCTTAATTCAATAAAACAAAAGCTAGGATGTGAGTAATTCTTTTGGGAAATCTGAATTAATAGGTAAAATATTAATTAGAG
>OVAP01004394.1:0-14683 GCA_900406295.1 Aurinia saxatilis | reverse complement strand
TTAGCATTAAAAGCTTGCAATTTACTGTCTTCAGGAACACATTTGTAAACTTATTGAACCTTTTCGGAATTCGGATATGATACTGCAAGTTCGCGTAGAAGCAAGTAGGGCACTTCTTGACATCGAGTACCAATCCAAAGGCATAAGTTCTGCACTTTCGTTGTTTATGAGATATGTGGTAGAAGAATCAACTTTGAGAGGTTGGTTGCACTCTCTTGCTAAAACACAGCAGCTCTGTTTTTGGTAGACTTCACTTATAGTGTTTTATATACTTGTTGTCTGGCTACAGGGCAGGTTAAGCTGTGCATACACACAATGCGGTTATGTCAAATAGCAGTTGGATATGATTTAGATGATAGTGTTGACACTGTTAGTCTTCTGGATCTGTTGCATCTTTTCAAGAGCCATGTCGTATTCAACAATGAGTTTCTTCGCCACCACTTGTTCTGCATTTTTCAAATCCTTGCCGGGAGGTGTGTGGCCTTTACGTTTTTTGTCTGCCAGATTATTCTTAGAATTAGTCATTCTCATGTGGTGCATTTTTTTTACCTTGTTCATTTGGTTGTCTTTGGGTAGCAATTAAACGTTGAGGATTTTATAGTTATCAGCGTTCTTGAGCGAAGCAGTTTATAATATAGCGAAAACAATTCCATGGACTATATCCCTTTTCTTCTCTTTTGTCTGGTTTACTACTATTTCTAGGTGATGCGTCCAATGAATAAATTCTGCTACTTAGAAAACAATTAATGCTAGTCATAATTACAGATCCTGTCAAGCTATGAAATTATTTTCTATCTGATGCATTGTGTTTTGGTACATTAGTTTGCTTCCTTTGGTAGATCTTATTTGGATTCCAAGTATCTTCATATAGGGCGTATACTGAATATTTTTGTGGTCTTTCATTTCTTATCTCCGTATCTATCTTATTTTCAGACCCCCAACATTGTTTGGAGTGCCCAAAGAAAAGCCTTTGCAGCTTGTTGATGTGGAGGCCTGCATTGAACCCAAGAATGTATTTTCAATTCCAGGAGCAGAGGCAGGGCCTTCACTTTCTGAACTAGGAGACGACAAAGGAAAATCGCTGGAAGTTGCTCCTTGTAGTTTTCCGACAAGATCACAGGAAATGTTCATGCCTAGTGTTCCTGAACCAAAATTACCAGAACCTGTGGCAGGATCACTTTATGAGGCGCAGCATCTTGAACCTCCCATAGAAAATAGAAACCAACCTTTTCATGATAATCCCATCGTTCATGAGATTCCATCCGATGGTGAAGCCCCAGCAGAAGAAGTAGCTAAAAGTCAAGCAAACCCTCCAGCAAAGGAACCTGATGTGGTGTCTGTGTCTGTTAGTCATGAGATCAAGAAGCCTATTATACGGATCAAGGTCAAACCATCTGGTGTTACTAGCAGAGCCGAGGGATCAGCACGATCCATGGACAGATCTCAAGGGATTGTAGTACGCCATGATATAGACAGAATACAAACTAGTTCAGCTTCTGTAGACGCTCCACAGAGAATCTCAGCTGATGCTGTGAGCATAAGCAACCAAAATCACGTAGAGGAAGTAAACTCGTGTCATGATGTTGGATCTCGCATGACTGCAAGTATTGGTAGCGTAAAATTTATAAGCGAAGGTGATACATTTGGAAAAGAATTGCAGTGTACTGCTGAGTCTGGTAAAACTTCCACAAGCCAGAAAATCGATGATAACCAAATCGCAGGGCCCAGATTCTTACCACCAGAGAATAGTATGGACAATGAAGCGCAGCAGAAATATGCGAGTCTTCAAACACTTTCTGTTGGTAATAAGGAAAGGGAAAAGAAGAAAGACAAGGAAAAGAAAGAGAAGAAGAGAAAAAGAGAAGACCCGGTTTATCTTGAGAAAAAACGGTTAAAGAAAGAGAAGAAACAAAAAGAAAAGGAAATGGCGAAGCTTATGAGCAGCTCTTCGGAACCAGCTACAAAGAAGATAGAGAGAGTGGCAGAGGCTAAACCAGAAAGACCAAGTGATGGAGCCGTATTGATTAAGGTTGAAGCAAAGGCTGAGCCATCATCAGTAGCAACAGAAGCTCCTCGGCTTCCTAAGTTCCGTATCAAACTGAAAAGCAAAGCGTTCAACAACTCATAAGGTTTCTTTCCCAAATCCGCTATTGATATTGGGTTTATGGTCCGCTCTTATGATCTAAGTGCATAGATTTGGTGTGTGTAACTTTGTATGTTCTCAAGATTTGATATGTGAATGTGATCTATCACATTCGAGAGTTACTGATGTGATTTCTTAGAAGTAGTTTATTTAGGTTTTGCACAAAGAAACTGATTTCTGAATTAGACATTGGTAGTGGATACGTGGAATTTTGACTATGTTAACTTTATATTCATATAAGAGTTGTAGGTAAACTGATGATCAGATTGGGTCCAGTAGTAGAAAATGTTCGGAAAATATCATAGTTTCACACTTTCACCAATATTAAATTTCAAATGGTTAGAAGAGTACATTTTAGAATAAATAATCATCTTACTAAAATTTACTCTTGTAAAATTTCGTTTTTATAGTACTTGTTAAAAAAAGAAAAAGATTTTACATGTTTTCTATAAGGAAGGATAATAAAGTAATAATCAATGTTTGCAATTGAAAGCATTGTTGGTGCATCTCTCACCTGGCCATAGTCTGTAAACTTCATCACTACCGAGCAAGAAAATGGAGGCAAATCTTGTTCCTAAGTTTTCTCTATACTGCGTCATTCATATATGGAGGAGTTTGCCCAAGAAAATGAGATTGATGCAAACAAAGGGGTAACATTAGAGTTTGACATTGATTATAAGCAAAAAAATGAGTACTCATCACTTTTTCGCTTTTATTGTAGAGTCAATTAGGTAGAAAGCCATAAAAACAATCAAAATTGGCTATCTAACTGTTGTCAGTTTTATCATAGTACCATCTCATTTTTCGTTTTTTATAGTACTTGTTCAGATATTGGAAAAGGAGAATGTTGAACAAATTTATATTACAAGTTAAGAGAGAAATTTTGATTTTGATTTTTTTTTTTTTTTTGGTCTAAGGAGACTGATGATATGGCCAAAATAAAGTGTATTCATGATAGTTTTCAGAAAGTATTTTTTATACTCAAAGGTAGACACATGTTTTATTTTCGCTTGATCGTATGCAAACCAAAAGATGTTATGGTCTCATTCATATTTATGTTTATGAAAATATGATCATGGTAATATGATGATAAAGATGATGTGATGATGATGATGGTAAAAATGAATCAACCAAATTGACACATCAACTCATTAGCATAGATATGTTAAAAAAAAAAAATATATGAATTTTTTGCATTCATGAATGGTGGAAAATTCAAATTTAATGAATATATGATATTATTGTATGATGGTAAAAATGTATTGATGATAGTATGATGGTAATGATATGATGATGAAGATATAATGATTCATAGTTAAAACTTAAAATGATTCATAGTTAGATAATTTGACAATAATTTAATGGTGATGAAGTGATGTTATGGTCTCATTCATATTTATGTTTATGACAATATGATCGTGGTAATATGATGATAAAGATTATGTGATGATGGTGATGGTAAAAATGAATCAACCAATTTGACACATCAACTCATTAGCATAAACATGTTAATGTTTTTTAAAAAAATGATTTTTTGTATTTATAAATTGTGGAAAATAATATTGTATGATGATAAAAATGTGCATAATATGCATCTAGTTGGGCTCGATATTTTTAGTGGTTGGTACATAATTTATGAAAATGTAAACATCTTAGGTTTGGTAAACCCCACCCAGACTAATGGCATGCATCAAAATCTAGTCGAACTGCTCCTGCTTGTTCGTAACATATAATCGATTTCCAAGATTTCATGTGTCACTTTAACATATCAATTCTCAAGTGTAGAGTGTGGTCAGTAAATAATTAAAAGTTCCTGTTTTTATATATTAAAGGGTGATTAATATTCAGTTAACTAAGATTACCCATTACCAAAGGTAAGAAACGAGTAAACCATTTCATTTAAATGCTAGTTAAATTTAACACAAAATATCTATATATGCTTCAAAAAATCATTAAAAATGTATTGATGATGATAGTATGATGGTAATGATATGATGATGAAGATATAATGATTCATAGTTAAGATGATCCATAGTTAGATAATATGACAATAATTTTATGATGATGAAGTGATGTTTTGGTCTCATTCATATTTATGTTTATGACAATATGATCATGGTAATATGATGATAAAAATGGATCAACCAATTTGACACATCCACTCATTAGCATAAATATGTTAATATTTGTTTTTATGATTTTTTGTACTTATAATTGGTGGAAAAATCAAATTCAATGAATATATGATATTATTGTATGATGAAGATATAATGATATATAAAATGATCCACAGTTAGATAATATGACAATGTTATGTTCTCGTATATAACTCATATCTATACTTTAAAAAAGAAAGAAATATGACCACTAATCATGATTACATTACAATAAGATATGTATAGTTTTTAACCACTCACCAAAACGGTAAGAGTCGTAGTATAAAAAACATTTTGTACAACTATTTTCTTATCCTCATCTTTCATTTTCGCTAATAAGAAATCAACATTCAGATTATATTATCTCTCATAAACACCTATATTAATCATCACAAACTAAAAACTTTGGTTTAAGAACAACAATCTCTTTAATCAAATCCTCTTGGTAAAATCCACATTCTTCGTTTCTAATATACATGCATGATATTTTAACATTTCAAGTAATCTATTAGGAAAAAGGTTTTAATAATTCAAAAGAATGAATCATGTTTCTAATATATACTCATAGTAAGAAATTTATAAATAAGTAAAATTTATAAGATAGGTAAATGAGAGATAGAAAACTAACACATAATTTATACATACAGTATGAGTTATCTCTCAATAAATATTTGACAACCTCTATTTATTAAGTCTCAGAAACGCCACATCTCTCTCTCTCTCAGAAAATTGTCATTTCTATCTCTCGTTTCTTTTGCAAAATGTGGACAAAAGCTGTCTCAAAATTTTCCAAATTTACCAAGTTTTTGAAGAGAACTAATAAGTCTACAAGTGTCAGTGGTAGCCTAACAAGATCACAATCATGTGCTGGTACCGGCGGTACCCGTGTTACCATGTTAGCAAGGTCACAATCCTATTCGTCGAAATCTGATAGCAACAAATAGAAACCACGCCTGCGGAAACTCACTGGACCGTAGGCAAACAAGAATAAGCATGTGGTGCCCGAGGAGCCACCGAAGTCCGAGAGAGAGGTCGCGTTGGAGGATTTTAATGCCCTCTTGGCGGAGCATCAGGAGAAGATCCGGTCTAACAAAAAAAAATGATGATAATGGAAGGGAAATTGGAGAAAATTATATGTTGAGGGGTGTGACAAGGAAGATGGACATGTAATTTAGAACCCACTAAATTTATGGGAATTAAGTCCACGTCAAACCAGTGCCAAAAAATGGCAAATTAAATCATGTGACCGTTAGACTATTATGGAAGGTAGACTATTATGGAAGGTCACATGATGGCCATTCTGAAAGGACACATGTCAACCACTTCAAATCCTAAGGGAAACACCAACTATGAGATGCAGACACTTCATAATCTTATGACATGCCATCACAATCGACGTTTAAGAGGTGGTTCCTAGTGACACATCAGCGGAAGTGACCTACTTTGAAAAGAATTAGGGTTTGCAAAGGCCTTATAAATACGGTCACTACGATCTATAGAAGGGAGATTGAAAAATACACAAAACCCTAGTAGACTCTCCTTTGGCGCCCCCAAAGAGCAGCCACATGAGAAACCCTTGTCAAGGTAGTTCCCAGCTACCGCCGTCCGAGACTTTCCAGATCCTTCACGAGGAGGTTATCGCTTTGATTCAGTTAACTGCAACGCAAACCACTGTCTTTATCAAAATCTCATTTATTAATAAAGATATGATTCCTCACACCGTTCCGTAGTATTGTCTTTATACGAACCGGTTACATTATTACCAAACATAAATGTAAGATGATTTGATCAGAAATTGGTCGAAAAAAACAAAATCTATATAGAAGTCCCTCATCCCATTTTCAAAAATTATGTTACCCGTAAGGACCGGATCAGGTTATGGGTTCCTAAGAAATCAAGGATACCCGACCCATACCCACCCCTAATTTACAAGCTAAATAGTTACAAAAAAAAAATTGAGCCAAATTCCTTATAACTCTTAGAACAGGAACACTATCTGTCTCTCTCTCTCTCTGTCATTGCTCCCTCTCGTTTCTCTTGCATAACACACATTTGTCTTTCCGTGGCTGAGCAAAGTTGTCTCAAAACTTTTGAAACTTACCAAGTTTTTGAAGAGAACTAATAAGTCTACCAATGCCAGTGGTAGCCTAACACGATTACAATCGTGTGCCGGTACCGCCGGTACCCGTGCTACCATGTTAGCAAGGTCACAGTCCTATTCTTCGAAATCCGACATCAACAAATATAAACCAACCCTGCGAGAACTCCCTGGACCATATGCAAACAATAATAACCATGTGGTTCTCGAAGAGCCACCAAAGTCGCTGCCAAGTCCGAGAGAGAAGGGTCGCGTTGGAGGAAATTAATTCCCTCTTGGCAGAGCCTCAGGAGAAGATTCAGTCTAACAAAAAAAAATGATAATAACTGAAGGGAAATTTGAGAAAATGTAAGTTGAGGGGCGTGAAAAAGAAGATGGACCTTTAATCAATAAACATGACTTGCTTGAGAAGACTGCTGATGGGTTGATACATTAAAAAAAAATATTATTCTTTCTGTCCAAATTTGATTTGGTTGAAATATTTTGACCATTTTGAATCCAATTAGCAATGAAATTTGTAATCATTGGAATATGGTCAGAATATTGTGACAAAAAAAAAAATGGTCGGAAAATGGTGGATCTTTTCTGACCATTCACCAACAAAAGTTAAAGTCGTCGGTTATTAGTCAAATGTTAGACATAACTATTTGTTAACGTCACTTTTGCCAAAATTTGGCCGGGAAGAAATAGCCGTTAGACTCTTTGCTCGAAATATTGTTGAAAATTTTATTGGTCAAGACCACTTTTTTATCAAAGAGTCCAATGTTCATAAACGGCTACATTTTTCACATTATAAATGTAAGATGTTTTGGCCAGAAAAAAATAATGATCTATATATAAGTCCCTCATCACGCTTTCAAAGGAATGATATTTGGAAAAAAAAAGAGAAGCTAAACACAACCAAATGTCTTCATCAAATTTCAACAGTTTTTTTTTAGCATGGATGTATGAAGATCGTTTTGATTCATGTGGTACGCTACTTACAGAGAAATTCTTTAAGGACTTACTGAATTCATGCGATTCGCCTCAAACCAGGACATTACACACAAAGTCGTAAGATGTTCTTTTCATGTTCTCATTGTGAGATTAAAATATTTGTCGATGTAGGAGAGGTGTGGAATCACATGTATTTGTATGGTTTACACCCAATAATAAAATATGGCATTGTTGGGGGAAGACTGTGGCGTGAATTTAGCTAGTACTACTGAAATTCCCGCCCCTAGTGTAGAAGAACCTAGAACGGTAGAAGAAAACATAGGTGCGGTTCAGATGGTCAATGATGCGTTTCGTGAAAATGTTCCATCGTTTATGAAAGAATGGAATAGAATATAGGAACTAAACTTATAAGCGAGGATATTTTTTATATGTTAGATGCATCTACGTCCGATATACAAAGGTTGTAGAGAAGGTGATTCTCCGTTGTCAGTTGCAGCTAGGATGAAGAGCATTAAAACATATTATAATTTGCCAGAGGATTGTGTTGATGCAATTGCTGATTTTGTGAAAAGTTTATTTCCTCAAGATAATTTGTGTTCAGGTTCATACAACGAGATAAAAAAACTTGTTTTGGGTCTAGGTTTACCATATGAGGTGATCAATGTGTGCATCGACAATTGTATGATATACTGGAGACGAAACGCAAAAAGAGAAGCATGCCGGTTTTGTCGAAAACCTCGGTTTATGGAGACCATCAGAAGAGGTCGAGTTCCGTTTAAGCGTATATGGTCTTTTCCATTAGCAGATAGGTTGAAATTAAAGATTATATTAATCTGAGCGCACACGGGGCCAATTAGATGGCATACAAAAGCACTCAACCGAAGGAGAAACTGTGCACCCCTCAGATGCAAAGGCATAGAAGCACTTTAACTCGATTTATGTAGATTTTGCTGGCGAGAAAACGAAAGTATATCTCGGATTATGTACAAATGGTTTCAATCCGTTTGGGAAGTATAAGAGAACATATTCATTGTGGCAAGTCATCACCACTTCTGATATATAGTGTTTTATGCATGTTATAACCTTATATTTTACATCTTTTAGTCTCATATCTCTTGCATTTGTGTTAGTATGTTACATATTCATCCACATTGCACATTTTAGTTTGCATTTAGGACTTTGTCTTGCATTTTTGCATTTGCATTGTATATTTGCATGTTTTAGGTACTTTTGGAGCTAAATGGACATGGAGGATGCTTGGATAAAGCTTGAGGAGCAAATGGATGAGCAAGTGAGCAAGGAATGAGGCAAAGAATGGAGAATGAAGTGAAGAAATCCCCATGTGCCATGAGAACGAGTAGTACCCGATCTCATGCACCCGTTCTGATGAACACAAATTTGTGTTTTCCCTGTGCCACGAGATCGAGTAGTACCCAATCTCGTGGTCATTTCTTCCTTCTCAAACCTTTGTTAACCTTATCCTAATTTCCTTTGACCCTTCTTATCTTATCTTTTAAATACCTTTTAGCTGTCATTTTGTAAGGAAAAGCATCACTTTAATCATTATCTCTTGAGAGAAAACACAATAAACTCTCCTCTTTGTAATCCATTTTGGATCTAGATCTTAAATTTGAGGATTTTTTTATTATTGAGAAAACCTTAATCTTATCTTCTTTATCATTGATTATGATTTCTTTTATCTTAATCTCGATGGATCTTATGGTAAGGAGTGAGTAGACTCCTCTGTTGGCTTTTTTATTTTTATAGATTTATATGTGATTGGTGTTAGTCTTGTGGAATAAGGTTAGTCTTTGAGGATTGCTAAGTATCTTGTATTGTTAATGCTATTTCCTTTTGAGAGATCATGGGAAACAGACCTTAGGTATTTCATCACACCAAGTGTTTGATGAAATGCTTGAATGAACAAGATGCTTGCTTTCCTTGATTTACCTTTGCATCTTGTATTGCTAATGCTATATCCTTTTGAGAAATCATGGGAAAATATATTTAGGCTTCATCTCACCAAGTGTTTGATGAAATGCTTGAATGACCAAGATCACTCTTGTGTTGCTCATTAATGATATCTCTTTATGAGAGATCATTGGAGAGTAGATCATAAGCTTCCTCACACAAGGTGTTTGATAAATTGCTTGAATGAACAAGATTTCTTTGAATGCTTATTTAAACATTTAGTTATGGATCGATAATGATATCTCTTTATGAGAGATCATTGGATAATATATTCTTATAACTTGTGTTTTGCTTTGTACACCTTATGCCTTGAGAGAGGGTAAAGTATTTAGTGGTTGATTGGACTCGAACTTGATTGCTTGGATTCCATTGAATTGTCATATTGAGAGATAGTCAATTTATTGGTCTCCAAAGAAACACCAAGAGATTGGATTAAGCTAGAATAGTAGTCTTTTGCCTAGGATGGTTCATAATTTCTAAACAACTAGCCTCCACAAGGTTTTTACTAATCACTCATGGTCATTATTATCATTATCCATTGGTCAATGCCTTTCTCTATTGAATCTTGATTTAGTTTTGCTTGCTTTTAATTGTTAGTCTTTTGTTACTTGTTTTGTTTATTGCTTGTTACTATTACCATCTCCTTTTGATTTGCTTTAGCATAATTAAAGTGTATCGTGCTCAAAGATCTAGCTACTCCCCTTAGTGGATTGGATCCATACTATACTAAAATCACGTTGGAGACTTGGAGCTTAGCTATTGGTCTTTTGATATTAAGACGCAAAACGTCTTGCAATCAACTCCTTACAACCTCCCGTCTTCTTTATGCATGAAACGTGAGTTTTTGTTTCTCACCATACTTGTTCCTCGTCGAGAACATCCAATGAAACCTCTAGATGCGTTTTTGCATGCTCTGATTTATGAGTTGACACAGTTATGGAAATATGGAGTCCAAACCTTCGATATTTCATGCCAACAAACTTTTTGGATGCGGGCAGTGCTTATGTGGACCATAAGTGATTTCCCCGCTTACGGAATGCTATCGGGTTGTTCAACGCATGAAAAATTATCATGTCCACATTCTCATGATAGTACCAATGTGGGTCAACTGAAACACGGACGAAAAAGACGTGTTGGTTTGATTTTCTTCCACGTAACCATCCATATCGTCGCAACAAGATGATGTTTTGGAAAGATAGAGTGCGGTGGAAATGGGCATGTTTACGTGGACGGTTTTGGTCACTATCATAATTGGCACAAAAAGAGTATTTTTGGGATTTGACGTATTGGAAAAGACTATTTGTTGAGGCATAATCTAGATGTCATGCACATCGCGAAAAACTTCTTCAACCACATCATGGATACCGTTCTAAATGTGGAGAACAAGACGAAAGATAATTTGAAGTCCAGATTAGACTTTCCTGATATTTGTGCTCGTGATGAGCTACATGTGATGGCAAATGGCAAGGCTCCATTCCCCAAATTTACATTGAATGGAGATGTGAATGATAAATTCTTTCAGTGGATTGCTCAGCGTTTTAAATTCCTGGATGGATACACTTCCAATCTAAGCAATTGTGTTAACATAGAAGAGGGAAAACTTTTTGGAATGAAAAGTCATGATTGTCATGTTTTTATGCAACGCCTCCTTCTGTTCGCATTTTCGGGATTCTTACAAAGCAATGCACATGAAACTATCGTAGATAAATTTAAACATATGTTAATTACATAAATTAAAAAAAAATTCTTTGATTTTTTTGTAAATGATATTTTTGTACACGATTGGAGGGATATGTGCTTTCTTTTGTGATTTATGCACAAGATCACTTACAAATGAGGAAATCAGACAATTAGATGAAAAAAATACAAGTGCTCCTTTGCAATCTTGAAAAAATATTTCCACTGTCGTTTTTCGATGTAATGGAACATTTGCAATTCATCTCACCCAAGAAGTAGCTTTTGGTGGTCCAGTCCAATATAGGTGGATGTACACATTCGAGCGATTCATGTTCCATTTGAAGAAGATGGTGAAAAACGTAAGCAAAGTTGAGGAATCTATTAACGCTCAGAGCCTTAACGAAGAATGATCACAATTTGCTGCACACTACTTAGCACCTACGTCCAAAAAAGAGTAGAAATGGACGATATGATGATGGAGGGAAAAAACCTGAGTACCGAACCCCCGTTCCAGATATCTTTTCACAAATTGGACGCCTAAGCGGAAGAAAAAAAGAACTGGTGGCTAACAAAGGAGGAAAAAATTGTCACTTGCATACATATATTTTGCTTAACTGCGATGAATTGTTACCATTCGAAAGGTACAACAAAATTTTCCTGCAATTTTCAAATAAATTTTCTCTTTAATTGATAAACACGACTTGCTTGAGAAGACTGCTGATGGGTTGATATAGAGGAAATAAAGAAGAAAAGAATGATCGTCGTGTACAACAGGCCAATGGGTGGAACTGGAGAAGGATATCCGTACGTGAAGAAGAAGAGTAGATCGAGGTATGGACTACAATGCTTGAAGACTACGTTTATTGTCATCTTTTAAGTGTTTTTAGGGTTTAAGTGTTCTGTTTTAATTAAGTGTTATCTTTTAAGCTTTTTTTTTAACAAAAGGAACAAAGCTTCATAGAGTAACAAAAGGACCAAAAAGTCTCATACATAGAGTAACAAAAGGAACAAAGCCTCATAGAGTAACAGAAGGACCAAAGTCTCATATACTAATAAAAGAACATTTTGTGGAAATCATTACATCAGAGACCATGTGATTGAGCTGCAGCGTTTTTCTTCATTCCAGGAGCCAACTTCTCTTCTGAGTGAGGCATCTTCATTTCTGGCGTGATGGTTCCTTGAGCCTTCCCTTTCCCAAAAAGAATGTCAGTCTGTTCAGCACCTTTTCTTGTACTGATAACAACAGTATCTTCATCAAGTGAAGCTGTTGGAGCCACTGGATTAATAACAGGTGCTGAAAAATCTCTAAGCAAGTAGTTCGGACTCTTGAACTATGACAAATCCATTGGATTATCAGGATGCTTGCTAACAAGCACGATCATAGTGGATAGGGACACATTGAGATACCCCGGTAAAGTCCCATAGTACCTCGACCCATAAGATAGACGGCACTCTGCAACCAACTCCCCATCTATCACCAGAACTGAAGTGATGATTACAGCATGGCGAAGGCAAGAAACTCAGAGCTAGCTTTATTTGGCCCACGATAGATTTCTCCATTCTTTAAGTTTGGTCCTTTGTTCGTGTACCCTTCATTAATAAAATGATTAGCTTGAAAATAGGTCAAACCTTCAAACATTAGATTTTTATTAAATTACAAATATTTAAACCTATATATGGAAACAAAACAAAACAAAATGGTCAAACGTTTTTATCGTGGTTCCTTCTTGGAGAGCTTTGGTAGGGGTCAAATATTCTGGTGGGCGCAATTAGTACAGACGAGCTCATATTTTCTTATCAATGCCCTTTCTTAAACATGAAATATTTGATATATTATGATGCCAAGGAAAACCATGCCAGAAAGGTTTTTAATTGAAGGACTTGGAGATGGTTCCTCTTATGTCACGGTCTTTCTGGATCATGTCCCGAGTCCAATGTTTTTGTCAAACGCAGTTTAATCCTTTTTGGAGCTGCCTTTGTTTTATGTGATCTCACATAGTAGTAGTTTACGCTTCCTTATTATTGGGATTGTGATATCTATTTATTTGATTGTTTCATTAATGGAATTATAATATGCTTGTAGATTGTACAAAATGCAATGTTTATGACTTCCTTAGATAAGTTCTAGTTTGTGTGGAGCTTACATGCTTGGGGGTTTCTTCTTCGGAGAAGAGGGAAAGGTGTTGTGTACTTGTGTTGGCTATATATAGATGGATTTAAACCATCATTGTGATTGTCTGCTTATTTCGCTTCATGGAGAAACTGAATGTCTAAGTGGAACATACAATTGCAAATCAAATATACAAATATTTGTTTCTTGAATATGATTCATCGTTTCTTCAAGTTAGAAAGTAGATGAGAAAGACCTATTGAAGCTCGCCCAAAGATTTGTGTTAGCTATAGATGGATTCTTACCATCATTGTGATAGTCTTTTGAGCTTATTTCGCTTCACGGGAATGTTTAATATCTATACAGAATATATCAAATCATATGATGGGTATATAATTCAAAATGTTCTAATTGGTTCAATTAAGTGACGTGTCCCATGAATTACTTTCGTGCTGGCACCTAGAACTTTTCGTTTTAAAATTCTCTATTTGTCCTCTTTTTTAATATATATATATATATATATATATATATATATATATATATTTATATATATATATTTGATAATATTTCTCTCTTTTTCTCACCGACTATCGATTTGAATCTGAACTGTAATTTGATATACAAACAATTATTATGATTTTTTGTCGTTATAATAACAGAGCTTTTATGATGAAGAATATTTACCATTTCATTGTAAATTCATGTTATTGATATATCCCATATTTAACCAGTTTTTATACTAATAATACATATATTTATCTATTTATCGAATCCATATTATTATTATTATTATTAGAGTCCATATGAGTCATTTTAGGGCAAAAGACGAGTTTGAAGTAGTAAGTGAATTATGGAAGAATTATGGAGCAAAAGGATCAAAGATTGAAGAGAGGAAAATGTTTTGAAACCCGACTCGAACCGGCCGGTCGGACCGGTTGAACCGGGACCTGATGACTAGTACGGTTCGGGTTTCATTGTAATATCCGGTGTGCAAAAACCAATTAAAAACTGTAAAAACCGCTTCAAACCCGTGACCCGGTCGGTCGAACCGGTTTGGATATCAAACTGCTTCTTCTTCACCTATATTCGATCGCTTTTATCTTCTTTCTGTTGTTTTTTCTTCTTGATTTTACATGCTCTTTTGTTTTCTTCTTAGTTCTCACGTTCTCAGATTCTAACTTGACTTTCTTTTAATCAAATCATAAACAATTCCAAATAATTATGTGATTTTATCTTGTTTTTTGCCCATGTTTGTGTATCATAATTTGGTTTGTATGGAACAGGACTTTTTTGTGTCTAGCGTTCAAAACCATTCGCTAACCACAACTCACTTGAGTAGTCGTAATATAGTTTGAGGGTCAATCCATTTGAGAGAACGATTAACGCGATAAGCACATCAAATTCCTATTAATCTAAAGCAATCAAAGTGTTTGTTTTTCAAATTCAAACTTAAAACATTCATTAACTAAGTGAACTAATAAGCAATGAAAAAGACTCACAATAAAGAGCAAGTAAAAACACTAAAAACAAGCTTAAACGGTTTAAGAAATCAAATTAAACAAGCAATGACCAATGAGTAATGGCAATAACGA
>OVAP01004393.1:201-14464 GCA_900406295.1 Aurinia saxatilis | reverse complement strand
TAGTGACACAGGGAAATGGTCATTTTGAGCTTCAGGATGTTATTGGCATCGGGTGCCCACATCGGGTGGCACCCGATGCCAGGGACACATGGAGATTCACTCCTCTTCCTTCGTCTTTGCTCGGTCCTTTGCTTGCTTGCTNACACAGGGAGATTCACTCCTCTTCCTTCGTCTTTGCTCGGTCCTTTGCTTGGTTGCTCATCTCTTGATCTTTTGTGCACCTTGTCCAAGCCTCACCATGTCTAGAATAGCTCCAAAAAGTACCTAAACCATGCAAATATGCTATGCAAATGCAAGAATGCAAGTCTAAGTACTAAATGCAAGTCAAAATGTACAAAGTAGCTAAATGCAAGGCAAACTATCAACATATGAGTCAAAACTATACCAAAATGAATGTAAAACAACTATGAAAAAGGTCCTAAAATGCAACATATCACTTAGCTCGAGTGAACTTGGACGTGCGACTGCTTAAATTCTGCTCCCTGTGGATTCGACCCTAAAGTACTACTGCGAGACCTATGCGCTTACAAAACCTATTTTGGATGAAAACTAAATCCCCATCAAATACCTATGTGAGTTGTGCATGAAATATTATATGATGGAGCAGTGGGCGTTGGCGTATTATTGGATGATTTATCCAGTTCTAGATAAATCCTTGTGGGTTGGGATTCTAGATTTTCTTCAAGCATTGTATGCCTTACCTCCACCTTATGTCAAAAGGAGAGGACTACTTCAAAAGACTAAATTGTCAGCGGTTGGAGAAAGCCATCAAAAGAGGAGTAGTAATAGATCTGTGCCAGGCCTAGACTCGGAATGTGTTTTAACAACAATAACACTGGTGAAACTTAGCATTTTATTATCGGTACAATTGCATTCGGAAATTTTCAAATTTTATGTCTTTGTTAGTACTTTGTGTTGAAAAAATTGACGGATTTATGGTTTGTGATCGTTATTTAAAAATTATTAAAAAAACATATTTATTTTTCATTCATAAACTTTTTTTTTTTAATTACTACTCAGGATGGTGCCTATTATCAAAATATTATATATAAAAAAAATAACTCAAGTATAAATTATGATTTTTATATTAAACTCATCTTTAAGTTTCATATGAAAATTATTTTCCATTTTTTTTTTGTCGACAGCATTAAGAAAAAAACTTAAACCGGATGGAAGAGCCAAACCGGTGGTACAACACTAACATAGCTAATATCCTGCGAGAGTCCTAACACTACGTGCTAGAGCATCCGCTTTGGAGTTGAAGCTATGGGGTACGTAAGTCAAAGAGAATCTGGAGAAGTTACTCTTCAGTCCCATGGCATCCTCCATGTAAGTCGAGAAAGCTGGTCAGTCTTGTGGATTGGAAATCATCGAAACTAACTCCCGCGAGTCTGTAGAAAATGTTATATCCAGCTTGTGTTGGTCGATAATACTCAGCATAGCCCAAAGGAGGGCTTCCACTTCAGTATGCAAGGGGGAGATACTATGTCAAACATTGCGAGCACCCATACGGACACCAGTAGCGCGGTCTTCATGATACCAACCTAAACCAGAGAGATTGTCAGCAACTGTCCATGAACCATCAAAGAAACAGAAATGTTCTGATCCCGGAATCAAGGAATCCGGGACAACTCCGCTATGGTCTGCATCTTGGGCACCCTCCCAAGAGAGGGCTTCCAATTCAGCCAATTTCACTACCTCTTGAGGATTACACTCAAAGTCATTGAAGACTTTATCATTCCGTGCTTTCCAAATGTACCAAAGTGTCCAGGGAAAAGCCTTATCAATCATATTTGGTGGTAGTCGCCAAAATAAATAGTCAAAATTGGTGAAAACCGAAGGCCCGGGGAAAATCCCAGGAGGAGATGGCGTATTTGAAAGAGCCCATATTTGTAGTGAGGGTGGGCATTCAAACAACGCATGATTTATGGTTTTCGATGTTTTGCCACAACGAGTACAAGTATCATCACAGGGAATTCCGCGCCCACGAAGTCGTGCTTTAACCGATAAACAACCTGTTATGGCTTGCCAAACAAAATGTTTCAGCTTTGGTGGACATTGTAATTTCCAAGAAAAAGCCTGTAAATCCTTTGTATGTGAGCCAAAAGTGCACTCAACACGCTTGGACAGTAATCCTTTCGAAAGGAGTTGGTAACCTGATTTAACTGTATATAAGTCGAACTTCTTGTAGTTCCACTCTTACGTATCAGGTTTAAAAGAAAGACTGACCGGAAAACTACGGATATAGGAATGACTTCCGGAACGATAATCACATTTAGTAGATCCAATTTCCAGGTATGTGTGATAGGATCTACTAAATGTTTGACCATGAGGTTTGGATAATAATTTACCCCCTTGCACACCGCTGGTCGTGGTAAAGGTTCAAATATCCAGGGGTCATTCCAAACAGACACCAAATTGCCAGATCCCACTCGGATAATGGACCCAACTTTGACCAAAGATCTAGCCGAGATTATACTTCTCCATCCATACGAGGGATTTGAGACCTTGATGGAATCGAGTGGGTGTGAGTTCCGGAAGTACCTCCCTTTAAAGACCCTTACGAAGAGGGACGTGGGATGATTGATTAACCTCCAAAATTGTTTTGCCAATAAAGCCGTGTTAAAATCTTCAATATAATGGAACCCGAGACCCCCATTGGGTTTATCTTTACACATTTTGTCCCAAAAGAGCCAATGTACTCCCTGCTGCCCATTTGACCCCTACCAAAATTTAGCGATGGCACTATTGAGATTTGAAGTAATGGTTTTTGGTAAACGAAAACATGACATTGTATAAGTCGGCACAACCATACCAACAGATTTTAACAAAACTTCCTTGCCCCCCTTTGGAAAGTAGTTTGGAAGACCAACCATGGACCCAACTTTAAACCTTTTCTTTTACAAAAGCAAAAACCTTTGTTTTTAGACCACCCAGGCTCTCAAGGAGACCGAGATAGGTACCCAAGCCCCCTAAATTTGTTATGCCCAAAAGTTTGTGTCTGGCCTCACGCGTTGCAGAAGGAACCTTATGGCCAAACCGTACAAAAGACTTGGCAAAGTTGATTTGCTGCCCATATACTTTTTCATAGGCACTTAGGAGACCCAATATAACCGAGCACTCTTCTGAGGAGGCTTTAGAGAAGAAAAGGCTATCATCAGCAAATAGTAATTGAGAAACGGGGGGACTGGCACGAGCCACTTTAAGCCTTTTATCCCTCTCTAGTTTCTTGATATTTGCAACTAAAGCCTCTGTGCATAAGATAAATAAAAAAGGAGATAGAGGATCTCCCTGGCGTAACCCTCGATGAGGAGTAATGCTGCCATAAGGTTGACCGTTTAACAGGACCTGGTAGGTGACGGACGAGATACACCCCAATATCCAGTCAACCCACAATCGTGCGAACCCCATTTTTAGTAATAGATGCTCAATAAAGGACCATTCCACCCTGTCAAAAGCCTTGCTCATATCCGTCTTAATTGACATAAACTCATGTTTGCATGAGTTATTTGTCCTTAAAGCATGAACATTTCTTGCGTGAGGAGAATGTTATCCATTCATAAGCTTGAATTTTTTTTATTTTACAACTAAGGATGGTGCCTATTATCAAAACTTTTGTATATATAAAACAAGAGAAAATAACATATATACCCACTTTTCTATACCCATTAACTACATATACCTACCACCCTGTTTTTTAATCACATATACCCACCCGTTTTATTTTAATATTGTTATACCCTTCATTTACGAAAACTATTTTTCATTACAAATGATAAATTTGTTAGAGTTTAGGATTTTAGGATTTAGGGTTTACTAAAATTGTAGAGATTATGATTTACTTATGGTTTAGAATTTAGGATTAAACCTTAATAAAGATAGGGTTTAATTTTAATAAATATTAGGGTTTAATTGTTAGGATTTAGGGTTTAGATTTGACGGGGTTAAGGTTTATTAGAGGTGGAAAGTCATAGATTATGGTTTTGATATAGAAATAATCTTTAATTTTCATATGCACTAGGTTATTGGTCCGCACCGTGTGCGGACTGCCAATGTTTTTATTAAAAAAAAATACACAATTTGAATAAAAAGTGATTTATGATAAGACGTAAAAAAAATATTGGTAACGTTTGAGCCAACAATACGAAAAAAAAAATTGTAAAAAGAATAGAAAACAATGAATGAAAGAAAAGTAAACTAAAGTTCTAACCAACATTATTGCAGATTTTCTTGTGCGGGCTAGATTACACAAATAAAAGCAAACATAATTCTATAATACTATATAATGAATCTGGTACTTTTTAGTTTGTATGATGTATTTGTAAATAATAATTAAACAAAGGATTAAAAACAAAGATCGGGTCTTATCATGCGCTGTGCAATTTACAGGTTTTGCCAAGAAATGCTACCCGAGTACATTGTTCCCATCAGAGCAAGTTTAAATACAAAGAAGGAAAACAACGGACTGAGGAGCAAGGTTTGTCTACGGAAATAATCATTTAGTTCACTTCTTTTGTTGTATCTTGTTCAGTATATAGCGCATATATCTGCTTATGAAATAATTTGTTTTGTGAAAATTTGGAAAATTGACTTTGTACTCTCGAATTAATATCAACAAAAATGTTAGCGGGCAAAAAAAAAAACAAAAAAAAAGAAATATAATACAAATAAAGCAAGAGATGAAACAATGAAGGACCGAAGTGAACCCTCCTTTTCTCAACATATGCATCAGGAAAATAATTGGCGGGTGTACTTTTTACTTCACATCCCCTTGAGCCCCAACATGAGTTGGGCACTGATACTGGTTACCCAACTCGGATCAATCTCTAAAAATAGGGACACTAAGCTTCCAAACCGGGTAAAGAATAATATAATTCTATCATTTTAATTACATGTTTATATACCGTATCATTACCGACCCGTAAATACCCGTTTGAAAGTATATATATATATATATATATATATATACATTATTAATGTTTACATATGTATTAGAAATCTTATCTAAAATAGTAATTAAAACAAAACTAACATATATCACCACATGTATTATGCTTTAAAATAACTTCGATTAAATATTTCAATTATTACGGTAGAGTCAAATCCGTAAAGTCGAATGAAAAGAACTTTAATGTGGAGCATGAGAAGAAGAAGAGATGCAGTTTGATCTTTACCACCTCAGGGTTGGTACTTTACTTGTGTCTTTTCAATATATATGTTGCATACCATGACAAAGAATGGGGAGTTCCTGTTCATGATGTCAAATAAACAAAATTATTTTTTTCATAAAAAAAAAAAACTCTTAAGAGTTAAAACTAACCAAGATTATTATTTTAATATTTTCTCAGACTAATGTTTGAGTTTCTGGTGTTAACCGCATCTCAGTTCCGATCCGATTAGACTTCAGTCTTGAAGAGGAGAAACTCTTTTATGGTAAGAAATTTACACACACAAAACAAAACGATTATCCCTAAATTTTTTTTATCTAAATATGTAACATTTGGTTTTACAAAGAGGCTTTCTCTGACTTCGAAGCAGAATTGGGCGCAGAGCTTGATGAGAAGAGGATTCAGTCAATAGTCAATAACTATGGCATTGGTTCTATACGAAGTACAAATCTTATAATCGGTAAAAGTACAATAATATTAATATTATTGTTTGACGTGTGAAAAGAGATTATGGATCATTCAACAAATACATTAGGGATTCATGAACCACAAACCGATGACCACAAAATACACATCTTGCCAAAAGATTTCGATTAAGACATCAAAATCAGAAACCATAAGTAAAAGCATGGTTCGCTGTAGTTTTAGATACGTTGGTCTGACCGTTATATATTCGTTAATGCAAACCAGGAGTTTAACCAGTGACCACTTGATCAGTTATCCGAGACATCTCAAGTGTTGGGCCATGACAGTTTTATAAACAACAAAAAATAAAAAAATAAAAAAAATTACATTAAGAAGCTTGGTGTTAGTCATTGATGAAATCGTGTGTTCTCTCTTAAGCAATGAGCTTATGGCTTCTGCTTCATACGTCAATCCATCTGCTGCTATTTGTGGATCATCCATCATTTCTTACAATAAATATTAAATTTAATGAATTGATTTGATACAATCATCGAATGAGATCTGGTCTGAGAATGCGTCCAATCGCTTTGACTGAATGAATTATTATTTTTTTCCTTTTTTTGGCCTCTTCTAAAGATTTTAAAACTCAGTTTCATGACTTTTAGCTTGTAGTTTAGAATTTCAAAAATGATCAATAAATAAATTGTGCAAGTGATATATATATATATATATATATATATATATATCATGATGGAAAAATCATCTACAATAACTAATCTCCATTGTCTACTTAAAAAGCTAAATTTTATAGTTTAAAGTGTTAATAATTGTCAATCATTTACATTTAAATGTTTTTCGCCAAATTGATGATATGACAATGACATATGTCACACAAACAATGACACCTATGTTGAAATAGCAAACATGCATACGGTTTGAAGTATAATGAGCTACTAATGGGTTGAAAACGGACATTTAATGGGCCTAAATCTTAAAACGCAGCGTTTCATAAAATAAGCCTAAAGTCTATTAGTTACCTAGAATCTCTTTCCTTCGTCTTCATGACTTCACCTGTCGTCGTTGTTCACCGGCGATGCAAAACCTAGCATTCATCTGTTGTAAGTTGTGGGGGTCAAATATTCCCACCATCGATCACGGACTGATAGCCGAAGGAAATGACTAAGTGTCTACTTATCCAGGCCAAGGTCATATCCTGAAGCATGCCCTCGGCCAAGCACATTTACTGATGAAATGCCTTGGTCTACTTCAGTCACCTCCTCGGCATAACCTTCACAACCAAATATGCCGAGCACATTAGACTGATCATAAGCTCCGCATAGTTCATTACACTCGTAAAGCCGATGACATTATCTGAACCATGTCCTCGGCCAGTCTTGAACCACTCAACCTTTTCGTCAAAATGCCGAGGCCATCAACTGAGTCATGAATTCGGCATAACCCATAACATTCGCAAAAGCTGAGGACATAAGTCAAGTCATGTTCTCGGCTAGGTCAGTATTTTATGCACCAGGCCTAGGAGTTACACTGAATCACTTTCTCGGCCAATCTTTGTCTGGTCTCGAAGGGTGAGCTCATCGTCGTAAGATGGGCCGAGCAATGCCCATCACATTCGTCAAAAGCCGAGGACATAAGTCAAGTCATATTCTCGGCTAGGTCAATATTTTATGCACCAGGCCGAGGAGTTACACTGAATCACTTTCTCGGCTAATCTTTGTCTGGTCTCGAAGGGTGAGCTCGTCGTCGTAAGATGGGCCGAGCAATGCATGGAAAAGCCTAACTCTTATCAAAGGCCGATAAGATCCAAGCCCAAGTAAGACGAGCCGACCTGAAGAAACAAGGAAATAAGGATCGGAAAGATTCGAGGAGATCTAGGAGTTTAACTTATCTCTAAGTCGGCATAATCTTGTATATATACTTCCTTAGGTTAAACTTGTATGATCATCGCTTTTTGGCTTAAGAACCCTAAAAGCTTAACGCTACGAAAGACTTATTTCTAATATCAATACAAAGCAACCCTTTGCTAGAATCTTTGTGTTTGTGTCTAGCTCTTTGTTTCGAGTTCCTCACCTAGAATCTCGAACAAGTACTGAATGTGTGTTTTTACCCAAACCCTAGGAAAGAACGATGTCAGACGAACAACAAACCCACGGATGTCAGCAGCAGCCAAAGATGGCTCAACCATTCACCGTCATGTGGACCATAATTGACGACCAAGGCGGAACACGCACAGAGATAGATCCAGAAGCCGTCGCGGCCACAATCGCTAACCTTGCTCACAAAGTAGCGCAACAGGAAACAACTAATCTCGGCATCCTTAATCAGCTGAGTAAATCTCCACACAGCTGTCTGCTACAAGGAAACCTCCCATGCGAGTCCAAACCAACGCTCGGAGCGCGCTCAATTTCTATGGAGAAGGTTTCCAGACGCCTTCCAATATTTTCAGGATCCAGGCACTCGTCTTCCTCCACCTCCACAAAGACGAGGAGCTTCGATGCCTATCAAGACAAGTCGCTGCCCGAGAACCAATTCGGAACACAGAAAATGAGGTAAAAAAGGAAGCTGAGTGGAGAGCCCCCGGCCCGAACGGAGAACAAATCCCCGATTTTGAGGCCGGAGTCAATAGAGTGGAAGTATCTGATTACGACCAGGATCCTGACGAGGAAGCCGAGCGTCGTGACCTCCGTGCCGAGTTCGAAGAGATGAAAGTCATGATCGCACGAACTCACGATGGCTTTAAGGCAGTCCAAAGCTAAGTTTACCGAGCAACCTCCTCGGCCCCAACAATTGATCAGATGCTGGAAGAGGCGAGGATAAAACCCTTTACACCAACAATCACTGCGGTGAATATCTCCGACCCGGGGAAGATGAAGATCCCGATCTTCAAGGGACTCACCGATCACAAGGCTCATCTCGCCGCGTTTCATGTCGCTATCAACCGAGCAAAATTCCCACCTGGGCAGCGAGATGCCGGCCTTTGCCTTCTCTTCGCCGAGCACCTATAGGGAGCAGAGCTCCGATTGTTCATTAAGCTCGACCCATACTCGGTCGATAACTTCGACACCCTTCAGAGCAAGTTCTTGGCACAATATGTAATACTAGCATGAACCGAGCCAAACTGGGAAAGACCTGTGGAACATTCGACAGGGACATAACGAATCTCTTCGTGTGATTTCATTGTCAGGTTCAAATCCACCCTGACAGAAATTTATGGCATGGGAGACGAAGCCACGCTTGAAGCCTTAAAACAGTCAATATTGTTTACCGGCAAACTACACCGGTAAAAAGACCAGTATTCACCGCCCATGATGCATTGCAGCGAGCGGTTGGGTACATATCCGATGAAGAGAAGATGCTAACACTCCAGGCTAAGCATGGACGCCCGACAAGCAGACCAACGCTGACCATGTCAGAACCGACGACTTGGACCAAGACAGCAACCGGCGGATACATCGACCACGAAGGGTCATCTCAGGGAGGCTCTCACAATTATCTCGTAGACTACCCCAAAGATGACGAGTGTAACTACGTCAAGATACACCTGGTAGAAGTCTTGGATGAGGTAGAGGCCGAGGAGACGGCCAAGGAGGAGGCCGAACGGGAGGCCGAGGACGAGGTCACTCCAACCAGTGGCTTCTGCAGAATGCCTACGATGAAAACGATTTCGGCGACCACCACCAGAATAAAGGACACATCACCGCAAACTGCAAAGTTCTGGGAGCCCTCCTGGCAAAGTGTTTAGCCGAGGGGAAACTAGGCGGATTCAGCGTTAAGGATTTTCCAGGTCCAAAGAAAGACGAGACCCGTCAAGCTCCACAGCCGAACGACCAAGCAAAGCGAGACCGAAACAGGGAGGAAGATCAGCAACGGGATCTTCGGCCTCGGATTAATATGATCATGGGAGGATCGCAGTATTGTTACGACATTGTATCATCTATCAAAGCCTTCCAGCGACAAGCCTACTCTGTGTCTAGAGTGACAGCCGACCATGAAATCCCGGACCACAACATATCATTTGAAACAAGGGACGCCTAGGGGATCGTTCACCCACACAACGTCCCCTGGTAATCGAACTCATCATCAATGATTTCGAGGTGGCCCAGATTCTTATTGACACGGGGAGCACGACAGGTATCATATTTCGGGAAACCCTCTGGCGTATGAGCATTCCTCTAACCGACGTTACTCCAAGTCCGAAGCCGTTGACAGGACTCTCGGGAGAAACGACGATGACATTGGGAACAATCAAACTTTCTGTACAAGCCTTGGGCGTAACCAAGATCGTAGACTTTTCTGTGGCCGACCACCTAGCTATCTACAATGTCATACTCGGCACCCCCTGGCTAAACGCGATGAGGGCCGTCCCATCTCCTTATCACCTATGCATAAAATTCCCAATGACGATGGGGATTGGAACGATCCAGGGAAGCCAGCGAGAATCCAAAGTCTGTCTACTGGCCGAGCACAAACTCAGACAACCGGTTACCGACCGAAAACCAGATACCACCGGGGCAAAGAAGAGCCGAGCAAGTCATGACGACGACAAGAGATTGTCAATCGTCTTATAGCAATTACAGCTGGCGGAGTCTCGCGAAGGGACCGCAAATGGGGACTCCATAGAATATGTATTGATCGACGAAGAGCATCCAGAACGCTGTATTGAGATCGGCCGCAAACTCCAGGATCCCCTTCGATCAGAAATCATCGGACTGCTCAAGCAGAACATCAACACGTTTGCTTGAACGGCCGAGAACATGCCCATCATAAGTTCGAAGATAGCGTGTCACGAGCTGAACGTCGACCCTTCTTTAAAACATGTCAAGCAGAAACGACGTAGACTGGGCGACAAATGAATTATTGTAGTCAATGCCAAAGTGGAACGTCTTCTCAATGCAGGGCCCATAATGGAATCCAAATTCCCAAATTGGATCGCCAACCCAGTGGTCGTTAAAAAGAAGAACGGGGAGTGGCGAGTATGCGTGGATTTCATGGATCTGAACAAGGCACGTCCCACGGATAGCTTCCCACTTTCTCATATCGATCAACTTGTCAAAGCTACCGCCGGAAATGAACTCCTCAGCTTCATGGACTCATTCTCGGGCTATAACCAGATCTTCATGCATTCCGACGACCACGAGAAGACGACCTTCAAAGCGGATTGGGTACCTATTGCTTAAAAGTCATGCCATTCGGGCTCAAGAATGCCGGAGCCACATACCAGCGTTTGGTCAATAGGATGTTCATAAAGCAGCTCGGCAAAACTATGGAGGTTTACATTGACGACATGTTAGTCAAATCCCTAAAGGCCGACGATCATGTCCTTCACCTGGCTGAGTGCTTCCAAGAACTCAACTCCTACAACATGAAGCTCAACCCGACCAAGTGCCGATTTGGAGTAGAACCAGGAGAGTTCCTCGGCTATCTGGTCACTAAGGGCGGGATCGAAGAAAATCCCAAGCAGATCGAGGCCATCAAGTCCATAAAGTCACCCACAAAATCGAAGCACATTCAACGACTCACGGGACGAGTAGCCTCTCTAAACCGATTCATATCGCGATCAACAGATAAGTGTCTCCTCTTTTATAAGACCCTTCGCGATACGAAGTTGATAGTATGAACTGACCAATGTAAAGTAGCCTTCCAACAGCTAAAGCGGTATCTCAAGACTCCACCAGTCCTCTCGAAACCTGTCGACATGGAGCCGATGTTCCTGTACATCGCCGTCTCGGCGGCCACAATCAGCAGTGCCTTGATCAGAGAAGAGGATAACAAGCAGCGCACCATTTTCTACGTCTGCCAGTCCTTAACCGGCGCTCAGACACGTTACTCACTAATGGAGAAACTGACTTTCACAGTAGTCATCTCAGCGCGAAAACTGCGGCCTTATTTTCAGTCGCATACGATTATCGTGCTCACCACACACCCACTACACGCGATTATACACAACCCAAGTCAATCTGGTCGTCTTGCCAAATGAGCCATCGAACTCAGCGAATACGACATAGAGTACCGACCACACACTGCGGTAAAGGCTCATGTTCTTGTTGACTTAGTCTTGGCCGATTTTGCTGAGGAAGTAGACTCAGACATTTCCTCGGTCTCGTCAAAAGAAAGCACCTCGTCGACCCCAGTGAACACCGCCTCGGCGTCTGCCAAATCGGATAACTCGGAGGAGATAGCAGCAGAATCGGTCGGTCCGATCTCAGCGCCAAAATGACGTCCCACTTGGATGCCACGCTCAGATGGATCGTCATCGAAACAAAGTTCCAGGATTGGCATCTGCCTCACCGCGCCAGCTGGGGAGGTCATAGAACAGTCCTTCCGACTTAATTTCGAAGCTTCTAACAACGAGTGTGAATATGAAGCTCTCATCACTGGGCTTCGCTTAGCTCATGCAATGGGGATCAAACGACTTCAAGCTTTCTGCGATTCTCAGCTCGTCGTCAACCAATTCCATGGGGTTTATTCCACTCACGACGATCGGATGGACGCTCTAGCGGCGGCTTGGCATCTGTCTCTGACTTCGGTCGCGTGATCCCAGTAGAATTCATCGAAACTCCAACCATACATGCAACTCACCAGGTAGCATTGATCGACCCACTCCCAGAAGGACCTACTCCTGTTCCAACAGAAACCCGCAATGCTCCTACGACCTATGGGTGCGACACACCTTGGATGGTCAAACTTAAGGATTTCATCATGGAAGGGACACTCCCGGCAGACAAGTGGGCATCACGGAAACTCAAAGCCCAGGCTGCAAGATATTTGTCACAGAGGGGCAACTCTATAATTGGGCGGCTTCCAGACCCCTCCTCGTTGTGTCGAATGAGAGGCAGCTCGTCGAGTCATGCAGGAAATTCACGACGGATCTTGCGGTAATCATTCTGGTGGTCGTAGCTTGGCGCTAAGAATCAAGATTCACAACTTTTTCTGGCCGACGATGCTCAACGACTGCGAGCAATATGTTGCCAAATGCAAAAAATGTTAGCGACATGCACCGATGATACATCAGCCAACCGAGCTGTTGTTCTCGGTTTCATTTCCTTATCCGTTCATGCGATGATCAATGGATATTGGCGGTCCCATGACTAACTCCAAAACGAAGCAAATCCTCGTCGTCCTAACTGATTATTTCTCCAAGTGGGTCAAAGCTGAGTGTTACGCCAGTATTAAGGATGCTCAAGTGGAGCATTTCGTTTGGAAATACATCATCTGCACACACAGTATCCCGCACGAGATCGTCACGGACAACGGATCACAATTCATCTCGGCTCGGTTCGAAGGCCTTTGTGAAAAATGGAAGATTCATCTCATAAAATCCGCTCCTCGCTACCCGCAAGGTAACGGCCAGGCCAAAGCAGTCAACAAGACAATTGTCGACGGATTTAAGAAAAGGCTTGATGTTAAATAAGGAAAGTGGGCCGAGGAGTTGGATGGAGTCCTTTGGTAGCATCGAACAACTCCTCGGCGCCCTACTAGCGAAACTCCCTTTGCCCTCGTCTACGGCTCGGAATACGTAATCCCGGCTGAGATGGAATATCCTGGTCTTCATCGGCAGCTGGCCCCACATGATGAAGGACTCAATCATATCATGTTACTTGATCATCTCGACTTTCTCGAGGAGAAAAGAGATCGCGCACTCGTCCGTCTCCAGAACTATCAGCAAAAGGCGGCTCGATATTATAACTCCCACTTCCGTCCTCGGCGTTTTCACGGAGACGAGCTCTTCTTACGCGAAGTTTTTCAGAACATGGCAGAACCAAACGCGGGGAAGCTCGACGCACTCCAGGAGGGACCTTACCGCAACACTAAGGTCGTCCGCCCCGGCATCTACCAACTCGTTGCAATGGACAGAGGGGTCATTTGACGCTCCTGGAATGCTCGGCACCTCAAAGAGTACTATCATTAGTACTTAGCGCTCGGCCAAAAAAACAAAAAAACTTCTGCATTGAACTTGAATTACAAGATCAGATTCTGATTGTCGGCTTCTGGTCATGCACCTGTAACAACAACGAGGGAACAAAAATAAGAAAGAATTAGTAAATGATTTAGACTTAATATTAATTTTTTATACAAAGGTAAAATGGTGGAACTCGGCAACGGCACCACTTAATAAGTTGTGTTTTTTTACTAATTAAGACCTCGACAACTACAATGTATCGATGCAGTAGTTAAGGATCGAATCCACAAGTTCCAGTTTCTACACTATGTCTTACTAAACTATCTTATTAAGCTAAACCGAATATAATTGGTTTTTGTCGGTTTTACTAAATTACTACTTGTTTAAAATCAATGGGGATAAAATGCTAGACTTAGGGGATAACAATGGCAGACAAATGAATTAACTGGATGACTATTCAGGTTCTAAACAGCACAAACTTCAATTTAAACAAAGTTCTAAATTGGTCCACTTTCGTGGTACCAATTACTTCTCTTAGCAAAGTAAACACCTAAAGCTAGAGAGCATTTCCAGCACTGATTTAATAAGTTCACAAAATACCTTAGCATCAACTCTCGTTGGCTAAGGACATTTTTCTCTCCTAAATGGGCTGTCAAGAAACCTATTATACTCTCGTTTAATAGAAGTTCCTATGATCATAAACTAGATGATCAAGCTAGTCTAAGCCTTAAGGCACCGCAAGGAGGAAGCTATTTTAATGACTAACCTATTT
>OVAP01004392.1:0-14687 GCA_900406295.1 Aurinia saxatilis | reverse complement strand
AAGACAAAGAAATTTATACCCGAGTGGGAATGGGACACTGATAAATAAAAGAGAGAGAGGAAGAGAAAAAATTTATCAGAGAGAAATANTATCGGAATAATAAATATAAATAAAGACAAAGAAATTTATACCCGAGTGGGAATGGGACACTGATAAATAAAAGAGAGAGAGGAAGAGAAAAAATTTATCAGAGAGAAATATTATGCATTGAATTGTGTAAAACGATCGAAATAATCGATCGTTTATATAGAGGTAAAAAGCAGAAAGTACGTTGTTTATCTAATGACAGTGTGATTCGAATTTATAATAAAATTCGTGTCGTTTGTTGACTTTCATAACAAGTANTCGAATTTATAATAAAATTCGTGTCGTTTGTTGACTTTCATAGTATATATATATATTTTTGGTCCCTTGATATTAATATTTATCGTCATTTTGCGACAATTATATTAAGAAGAATTAATTAATATAGGAAATTAGGTTAAAAAATAGCCCTGCGACTTTGATAGATACCGTAATGTCTATGATGTGTCTGGTCAGACCCCAATTTAATATTTGATACAGAGCACATTGGCACATTAGCCAATTGCCATTCACGTCGCTCCACATTTTAGTTTTATTCAAAACACACGCTCAGTGCTAAAATTAATTTTATCATCTCACTCTGTTGATTATTCAAGGCGTTTGGGCAAATAAATAAAGTTTTTTCAAAGTAACTTCAAGGCCATGGCTGATGTTTTCGTGTCAACATATTTTTGGAATTCATTTTCAGAGCGTGTCAACATAATGTTGCAGTTTTTAACTATACATTATTCCGGTGCTTTTACGATTTTATTCTGGTCAAATGGTTTGTCAGAATTGGCTGGTCAATAGTTTATTGGAAAGTTTGCAAAGAGTACTATAAAATAGTGTACTCATACGTAAAAAACAGAGTTGATTTGAATGAGAAATAAGGGTGTGAAATAGGCAACTTATGATGATTGGAAAATTGTCTCACGTCGGAAATCAGGAGTAAAATTGACTCCATTATATATAGTTGCACTCCTAATGGTTTCAAAAGTGTGAGAGGGAAAGCTCCCCACATACGCGCTGACCGACCGAACCGAACCGGATCGGGGGCTTGTGGGAATATGAGAATGTGGGAATTTTCGCCTCGTCCGAGTTATTTTTGGGCCACAGATTGATCCAATTTTGCGAGTGAAATATTCTAGAAGTGGGAAAAATGAAATATTCTAGAAGTGGGAAAAACTTGGAACAAGCCGAATATTCTCGCGGGCTAAAGCCCATCTCGGACTAACCATAGCCGACCCCTAGAGGGTATAAATAAGACCCTTGCCTCTCATTATTTTCTCATCCTCTCAAGCACAGAAAACTCCAGTTTCCAAAATTCTTTGGCTTACTTCGTTCGTTTGATCAAGTAAGTCTTAGTTTAATTTTGAGAGTATATCGTAGTATTAGTTTTGTTGATTCTATCACGGTGTACTCGTGATAGTCTATGATTGGTTGTATCCTGAGATTCATAAATCGATTCAAAGGCAAAGTACATTCTGGCCGATTTTTTGAATTAAGGATAAACAGTTAATCTATTGCCTCCGTGAGAACTTTAAATTATTAGATATGTTCTTTAATTTATCGTTTATGTTCTTCTAATTATGATTTTGTAAACTGTTATTGTTTATTATCTATATAATAAAATCGTATTTTCTTAATTCGGTTTTTGTGATTCCTACAATCTTAATTCAAAAAATTCGCTTTCTGCTTACCGTTTTAAACGGATTGAAAATTTTACGATATTTTCGGTTTTCAACATCTTCTTAGAGAAACTTTTAACGTGATCATCTTAAGGTGGTTCACACGGAAAAAGTTTATAGAAGAACGCTTTAAATTTGTGTCTATTATCGTTTTAACTGCTTCACATACGCTGTTTAGGGATTGTTGAGGACAGTTTCTATAACGACAGATCTCTGGTTTCCACGAACACTCATAACCGAGTGAGTTTGTGAAACGCGGAAAAAAGGAGAAAATATTTCATTTCCCGAAAAAGGAAATTCCTGAAAAGTGAAATATTCCATATTCCTTAACGAAATTTTTTCAGAAAGGAAATATTCCATATTCTGAAAAAGAAAATCTCTTAAAAATGAAATATTACATATTCCGCAACGAAAATATTTCTTAAAAGGGAATTTCTGACAAAGGAAATATCCTTGATAAAGGTAATATTGTCTAATTAATAATTCAATGTAATTTAGTTACCCGAATTGCTTGATTAGTATATTAATCTACTTTGTTTATTGTGAACAGAATGGCTGATACCAACAGGGGCAGTGACGTCTTTGACAAGACTCAAGAGACTCCTGAGGAGACAATTGCTCGTCTTGCAAAGGATTTGGAAAAGATAAATTTAGATGATGTGCGTCGAAACTTGTTCGATCATGGACCAACTTAGAATGTCATACATGTTGCTGCTTCACAAGGGATGATGCCATACAAGTATGATGGTGGTCAAGATCTTAAAACATGGAAAGACAAGATGATCTACTGGTTGGCAAGCTTGTACATGGAAAGATACATCACTGAGGCTATGCCAATAGTTACGCCTGGAAACAAAGATGTGTATATTCAGGGAAGTGTTGATAGCTGAGTTCAAGGAGATTTTTGTTGCAAAGTCTGGTTCTGAGCCGCTTGCACGACAAATTGTTCAAGCTCTACAACAAGTACAATTCTTCAAAAGCACTTTGGATGGCTTTGGAGAACAAGTACAAGTCTGATGACTCTGGAATGCAGAGGTTCTCAACTGCGAAGTTTCTTAACTTCACAATGGTGGACTCCAAACCAATTGAGGAGCAAGTTGAGGCTCTCCTACGAATTTGGTAAGAGGTGGAGTTGAAAGGGATGGCAATTTGCAACATCACCAAGGTTAATAGCTTGATTGAGAAGCTACCACCAGGCTGGTCAGACTTCAAGAACTACCTTAACTTCAAACTAAGGCAGTGTCTTTTGATGATCTCATCCACAGGTTGAGGATTGAGGAGAAGAATCGTGGGACTCATGGAGGTGGTCATAACCAAGGGCATGCAGTCAATGTAGCTGAGCATAAGGCTAATCCTAAAGGCAAGGGGAAAGCACTCTCTATGCCCCAGAAGTCCTTGAAGGTGTCATCCATAATGAACTACAAGAAGTTTAAAGGGAAGTGTCATCATTGTGGGAAGATTGGACACAAGGCTGAGGTTTGCAAGAGCAAAGCCAAGGACTTGAAACACCAGGCGAACCTAACTGAAGAAGACATGGTCGCAGTGGTTACTGAATGCAACATGGTGGAAGACAATCCAGTGGAGTGGTTCTATGACACTGGTGCAACCACACACATCTGCGTTGACAGGACCATGTTCACCACGTACGTGAAGAACAAGACAAGTGCGCCACTGTTCATGGGCAACACGTTGGTGTCCAATATTGAAGGTAAAGGTGAAGTAGTCTTGATACTGACTTCTGAGCGTAAGCTTACTCTGACAAATGTGAAACACGTACCAGACATGCGGAAGAATCTCATCTCTTGATCGGTGCTAAGCAAGTATGGTTTTGCCATTAGTTTTGAGTCAGTTAAGTTAGTTCTTAAAAAAAATAGGATGTACTTGGGCAAGGGTTTTATTAAGAATAAACTGATAAGATGTTTGTAATGACAGTTTGTCCAAAAAATGTAGCTTCTGCTTCAGTTGCTGAAATGAATGAAACTCTAGTTGCTTATTTGGTTGAGTCGTTTACTACTTGGCATGAACGTTTAGGACATGTCAATTATAAAACAATGCGAAAGATGCAAAACATGAATTTAATTCCGAAATTTAAAACTAACCAAGCGAAATGTGAAGTGTGCGTACATGCCAAACTCACTAAAATTCCATCACCATGAGTTGAAAGAACAACCGAACCTCTAGGTTTAATTCGCACGGACTTGTGTGATTTAAAGTATGTGCAAAATAGAGGTGGGAAGAAATACTTCGTTATCTTCATAGATGATTGCACACGATATTGCTACGTGTATCTGTTGCATAGCAAAGATGAAGCTATTGAGAAATTCAAAGAGTTTACACTCGAAGTGGAAAATCAACTTCAGAAAACTATCAAAATAGTTCGCGGTGATAGAGGAGGAGAGCATAACGAGCCATTCAATGCATTTTGCAGAGAAAAGGGTATTATACATAAAAAACCCGCTCCTTACTCACCCAAATCTAACGGAGTTGCGGAACGGAAAAACCGAACTCTGAAAGAAATGATGAATGCGTTGTTGAGGAATCTGGCTTAGCCCAGTCCATGTGGGGGCAAGCTTTGGTTACCACGAACTATATCCTCAACAGGATCCCGCATAAGGTGACTGGTAAAGGTACGGTACCTTCATACAAATTCTTGAAAGTGTGGGGTGCCTAGCAAAAGTGGCTGTGTCACCTCCTAAAAAGGTCACAATTGGACCTAAGACCATATACGGTATCTTCATTGGATATACGCACAACAACAGTGCTTATCAATTTCTGGTTCACAAATCAGATATTCCCGATATTCATGTAAATACAGTTATGGAGTCAAGAAATGCTTAGCTTTTTGAGGACATTTTCCCATGTAGGAAAACTCAAAAACGAACTCGTGAACAACGAGATGCAGATACCTCAGAAGCTGAGGACCATAATTCTGGTACGATTGTTGTTGAAGAATTAGAACCGGCACCCGAAGAGGAACCTAGACGAAGCAAAAGACCTCGCAAGGGTAAACATTTTGGTGATGATTTCTTGATGGTGTTTCTTGCTGAAGACGTACCAAGAACTTATTCAGAAGCTATGTCTACACCTGATGCACCTTATTAGAAGGAAGGAGTCAATACTGAAATCGACTTTATCTTGCGACATCATACTTACGAGATAGCAGATCTACCTCAAGGCTCTAAACCTTTGGGGTGTAAATGGATTTTCACAATCAAACGGAAAACCAATGGTGATATTGATAGGTACAAGGCTAGACTTGTTGTGCAAGGATTTAGGCAAAAAGAAGGCTTGAATTTCTTTGACACATATTCTCCGGTATCGTGAATAACTTCAATCAAGATGCTCATAGGCGTTGCAGCACTAAGAGGTCTTGATGGATGTAAGAAATGCCTTTCTAAATGGAGATTTGGAAGAGGAGATCTACATGAAACAACCTGAAGGGTTTGTTGTACCAGGACAAGATCACAAAGTGTGTAAACTTGTGAAGTAATTATATGGACTCAAACAGGCTCCAAAGCAGTGGCATGAGAAGTTTGACAGTGTGATGATGTCTAATGATAAAAAAGATACTTGAACATTTCAAGCATTATTCGAATGGAATGCGAAAACTCTTGTAGATCTTCAACTTCAATTGACCAGAAATTCAGGTGAACTTGTGCAATAGGTGGAGTATGCAAGAGTCATTGGCAGTCTAATGTACTTGACAAACTGCACAAGACCGGATATAGCGCACTCTGTAAATGTACTTAGTCGCTACACAAGTAATCCAGGACATAAGCATTGGAATGTTATAACTTGAGTTTTGAACTATCTACGTTATACCAAAGATCATGGCCTGCACTATGGTAAAGAACCAGCAGTTTTGGAAGGATGCAGTGATGCCAACTGGATCGCAGATTCCAAGAACTCGAAATCCACAAGTGGATACATCTTTACACTCGCTGGTGCAACATTATCCTAGAAATCTTCCAAACAAACTCTAACGGTTAAATCAACCATGGAATCTGAGTTCATAACATTGGATAAAGCTGCTGAGGAAGCTGACTGGCTTCAGTTTTTCTTAGAAGACATCCCAATATGGGGGAAACATGTGCCTGCAATACGTGTACACTGTGATAGCCAAGCGGCTATAGGCAGAGCACAGAGTACCTTATATAATGGTAAATATCATCACATCAGACGACAACATAAATCCATTAGACAACTTATCTCAAGTGGTGTAATAACGATCGATTACGTCAAGTCAACAGACAACCTATCGGATCCATTTACAAAAAGGTTGACGTGAGATCAAGTTGCGAGATCATCAAGAGGAATGGGTTTAAAAGCCTACGACTTGAGAGGAGGTTTGATGGTAACCCCACCTACTAAGATTGGAGATCCCATGACGTAGGTTCAAAGGGACGACTAAGTCAAGCTGAATCTGCTACGAGCACTGCAAGACTTTGATCTTCTTCTAGTTCCTAAAATGATGTAATAGTGCTACCTGTATGTTTTGAGGTTAAGCTAATGCTTTTAATGATTTGTAATCCAATTTTGTAAGATATATATGAAATACTTATAGGATATTTCTTTAAATACACAAGCTAGTAAATCACCTTATAAGTGTGAAATGGGGAGATTATGTGAGGCTATACTCTCTAAGTTCACTCATGATTAACCAGACATGTTCAAGGCCAAAATGAACACAATAGAAAACCTAGTTCTACAAGAAAATGAAGTTGTGTTATACTTGTTATCTAAGTTTACATAAAACTCTGGATGGTTCAAGATATCAAGTTCACCATCTGGTGGAGTGAACTCAACATGTATTAACTACGAATTGGTTTAAAGCTGAAAAATGCCACCAAACCAGATGCAATCAGTTTCCGCATATACTCTCGAAAAGTCTGTCTAGTTGGTCTAGGTATTCTAAGGTTTAGTTAAGTCGATATATAGAGTCGAGTCGTCATATGTTTAGAGTTAGTTCTGTTCATGTGGGGGGTTGTTGGAACTCATTTCCAGAGCAAGTCTGAAAATGTTACAGTTTTTTACTATGCATTATTCCGGTGACTTTACGACCATATTCCGGCCAAATGACTTGCCGGATCTGGCTGGTCAATAGCTCATTGGAAAGCTTGTAACGAGTACTATAAGATAGTGTACTCACGCGTCAAAAACGGAGTTGATTTGAATGAGATATAAGGGTGTGAAGTAGGCAACTTGGGATGGTTGGTAAATTGTTCCACATCGGAAATTGGGAGTAAAATTGACTCCCTTATATATAGTTGCACTCCTAACAAGTTTCAAAAGTGCCTAGGGGAGAGGGAAAGTTCCCCACACGCGCGCCGACCGAGTGATCCGAACCGGGCCGGGCCGGGTCGCGGGTCGTTGGGCTGTATTACTAGTTTCGTTGATTCTATCACGGTGTACTCTTAAGGACAAAAAATTAATCTCTTACCTCCGTGAGAATTTTAAATTATTAGATCTATTCTTTAATTTATCATTTATGTTCTTCTAATTATAATTTTGTAAACTATTATTGTTTATTATCTATATGATAAAATCATATTTGTTTTATTCGATTTTTGCAATTCTTACACATATTTCTCCAACTTGCACATTGTAATGTCCCACTATATTGTTCACGAGGAAGACAAAACTATTATGTATCAAAACATATTTCTCCAACTTGCACATTGTAATGTCCCACTATATTGTTCACGAGGAAGACAAAACTATTATGTATCAAAAGTCAAAACTTAGTCAAAAATGTGTTAAAATCTTGGATATAAAAGTAATACAAATAGCAGAATCAGAAGTACAATTCGTGGGCATCTTATTTTGCTTCCTTCGTATAAGCCCAAGAAGCTTTTAAGCTGCAGTTTTGGCAAGATCCAATAACATTGGGCCTTAGTTAGAAGCACAGAAGCCCCGCCACTCTCTATTGACAAAAGTTAGCGTTTTCTAACACTGTCGCAGGAGGTAAATGGATAAACCCCCAAAACACTGCAAAAACACCATTTTTGAAATTCAACCTTCCATGACAGACCTCGATTTCTCTTCCAGATAATCAGTCTCCTTGTAAAACAAAGAGGTCCGTCTTTTTCATCTTGTAAAATTGCCTTATTGTTTTCTCTTATTGTTCTTGGGAATTCATTCTGAAATTCGAGCATAATTGAATCGGAATGATGTGTGACTAGCTTATTATGTAAATTATACAGCTTAATGGCGACTATATCAACCACCACATGGCTCTACCGAGGTTGCAATTAGCTCTGTTTCTCCAAAATCCCCTTTCCATTTTCCAAACTTTCATTTTTGATTCCTCCTAGCTTTTTTATGTGGCAGATAAAGTATGTTCAGAGGCTGTAAACCCCAGTAACTGTATTTTGCAGGTTAGTTCCTAGTCATTATGTGATTTCAAAGCTTGACCAATCTAGTTGTTTCAACATGTTAAACTTGTTTATACATGTAGAGGCGGGTTAGTTGCGGGTTTCTAGTCAGGAGATTACATGTCCGGATTACTTCTCGGGATCGGTCACTACAACATTGTATCAAATGCAAGGGGGACAATAATGATGATGTTGATGCGAATGAAGCCTCTAAAAAGACTGAAGATGGATATGAGTATGTGTCTGTCGAGAGACCTCCTTACCATAGTTATATGGATTCTACTTCTGGAAAACTCGAGCCAGCTTCCGGAGCCAGGGCTAGCATTCCAGGTGAGGACTATTGGCCTGAAGGAACTTCCAGCCGTGTGAGAGCTGCTAGAGCTCCTAAACCAGCTGGTGAGTCTTCCAGTTTCCCTTCATATGGGAAAAATCCTGGAAGCCGGAGAAAGAAGAACCGCAAAGCAACTGAGGAGAATGTGACTGTTGAAGTAAACGATCAAGTATCGGATTCTGAAGATAACTCTGATGAAGAGGAAAACGATACCTCTAACGGTTTTGTTGTCTATAACAATGATATTGAGAAAGAAGAGGAAGAGACTGGTTTTGAGTTAGACAAAAAGCTTGGACGCCCACATCCTTTTATCGATCCCACAAAGAAGAAACAAATTGAAAAGACACTCACGAGTGATGAAATGTGGTGGAACTGGAGAAAACCAGAGAAAGAACAGTGGTCAAGATGGCAAAGAAGACGTCCTGATGTTGAAACCGTAAGTCATTACAGTGATTTTGGGTTTTACATTGTGCTTTCCCCCCTTAACACTTGATCTAATATGCTGTTTTTTTGTTGCAGGTTTTTCTCAAGGCAATGGCAGAAACAGGACAAGTGAAGCTCTATGGGGAGGAACCGACACTCACAGAAACTTCTCTTTATAGAGCAAGACGACATCTTTTCAAGGAAGAGAGGTATCTAATTATAAACTGACTTTCTAGTTAAATGACCTGTTTTGCTACTTTATTTGACTCTCTGTAATTCCTAGGCTGCAAGCTGAGCGGGATAGATTAGTGAAAGTAGGTCCAATGGCTTTTTATTCTGAATGGGTAAAAGCATGGAAAAGAGACACATCAAAGGAAGCTGTACAGAAGCATTTTGAAGAGACGGGTGAAGATGAAAACACTCAACTGCTTGAGATGTTCTCTTACCAAACAGATCGAGAATATCGGATAATGATGGGAACTGATATCAGGATCAAGAGAGATCCTCTGGCGATGCGGATGAGGGAGGATCAAATTAAGCAAAGTATGAAACTTTAACAGTCAAACTAACTCATCATGGATATTCATTTGCTCCTTTTGACTCTCTCGGTTTCTTGCAGTATGGGGTGGGGATCCAGTTTATCCAACTATTAACTACATTCAAGATCCCGATGCTGTTATCGATTTCAGAGGACCTGATTTTCATGAGCCGACACCAAATATGCTCTCTTATCTGAAGGCGGTTAGTCTAACTTTGCTCAATTTTTGTTTTTTTGTTTTTTTGTTTCTCGGTCTGATTATATTCTATGTTTTATTTGATCAGAATGGCAAAGTCATCTCGAGAGAGATGCACGAAATGCTACTGGCAAAAGATAAAACAGAGCAGCTTGAGGTAAAATTACCAATTTTTTAATCTCTTTGACACAGCGTGGATTGAAAGATTTCAGGGTTTGGTCTGAATTGTTCAATTAACTGTATGAATGCAGGTCCCTGACATTGATGATGCAATGGCACAAGCTGTTGATATTGGTGAAAATGATGTGAGTATCATCGATTAGATCAGACCTCTTCTTTTTCATTGTGTGTTTTCAATGTTATCATGCTCTGAGACATCTTTGGACTTTGATCACAGGACGAGGAAGACGATGCAGAGGTAGAAAAGGACGAGAAAGTGCCAAGGAACTGGAGTGTCTTAAAGACTACCCCTGAGCTTCGCAACTCCAAGGTAAAAGCCACATTCTGCTTTAGCCGCCTATACGTATGTTTATGTGTTTGATGGTATGTGTCTGGTTTCTGAAACAGCCTAAACCAAAGAAGGAAGGTCAAATGTCTCTAGACGAGGCCGTGGATGATTCTGAGAACTTAACCGATTTCCTCATGGACTTTGAAGAGGATGCTGATCCTTAACCGGGTTTTAAATTTGTTTCCTGTTCAATGTAGAGACATTTGAAATCGTTTGTTTATTGAAATGGTTTATGTAAATTTTTGAAAACTGTTTTAAGTAATTTTTTGAAAAAACACAAATTTGAAGACATGACTTCTGTAATTTAATTTTTATAAAACATCGACTATAATAACTTCAACAAATTCTTCAAAACCATTTTAATTTCATAATCAAATGAGAAAATGGATGTGAATAGAAAATCATTGCAAATGGATTGGACACTTTTATCTTAAATGTTCAAGTAATTACTGCCGCATGTATGGCATATTGCTTGTAACAATTTAATCAGTTGAAAACCAAAATTAGGAATGTGATTCACAGGTAGTAATATACCCGTCTGACTACCCTTTTTCTATTCTTCCTTTTTTCTATGTTGTTAAAATGCAACACAACAGTTTATCCAACAAATTATTTTGTGAAACGAATTGGATAAAAACAAAATCCTACTAATGGAATGGAATGAAATCAAAGCTCCTCCAACATGTTTGGTATACAGAGAGAACCTTTTTCCCTCTTCACTTGTTTCTGGTGATGACTCTATGGGTCAAGTCAATAAGTGCACGCCTCGATCTTTTGACATCTTCATCGTCTGTTGCAGGTAGAGACCCAATTGCTTCTGCTGCCAGGTTGGCATGTTTCATAGCTAGCTCTCTTGTCCTTTGTATTCCGTTGCTCTTCCCAAGATACTCCAAAACCTGATTTTTGTTTTATAATATTAAGAAAAGATCCTTCGGAAATGTATTAGATATTTCAGTCAGAAGATTTGTTTCTTTCAAACTCACAGTGTCAACATTCGTTGGATCATTTTCAAGTTGATCAATAACTTTGCGTAGTTGAGGAAACTCCTCCATGGCAAAGAGGATTGGAGCTGTTATGATTCCATGGCTGATATCCGATAAGGATCCCTTTCCCAAAGAGGCCGATGTGCCTGTGAAATCAAGAACGTCGTCTATCAATTGGAATGCCAAACCCTGTAAAAATGGATACCTAATCAGAGTTGTGGAAGAAAATTAATTCCAGTGCCAACATTTTAATAAGATATTAACGAACCAGATTTTTCCCGTATTCAAAAGCTAACATGGCAACCTCTGCTGTTTGTCCAGCAAGAAGGGCAATTGCTTGGCAACTATTTGAAATTAGTGATGCTGTCTTATAATATGTCTTCAGCATGTAGTAGTCCATACTGCATCCATGAGAAAAACAGTAATATTTGATTTTCAGTAACTAGTAGCAGTTATAATTGGGTTGTGAATGGTAAAAACGAACTGCTTTTGGTCCTTCAACAGTAACTGCTAGCGTAGAAGACCTGAGTAGTCTTTTTTATGGCTAAATCTGAGTAGAGAAGAAGAATTTTACCTATGACGCTGATCGGTTGTACTAGTCATTTGCATTGTTTCACCAGTAACAAGATGTTCTACAACAGTTGCAAGTAAAGAAACAACCTACAACAGAGAAATAATTACAATGTATGGCTTTGAATAAGCGATAATTAATTCTTAGGACTGATGTCCTTGGCGTGGCAGGTTTAAATTGGCCTACTATTAGCCACAGTAGATGAAAACAGAGTAGCAATTTCTCGATTTTTTTTTTCAAAATACGAGGATGAGTTCTTTGTTCTTTTACCTCTGTGTTCTTTAGAGAAGCGAGAGCCACGCAAGCCCGGGAGAGTAAAAAATCTCCTGCTAATACGGAAATCTACAGCAAAAAAGTCAAAGGTGATCTAAATAACTAACTACAACACAAGAAAAACAAAAATAGATGTCTTAGACAGCACAAACTGAGTACCTTGTTACCCATTACAAAATTTAAAGAGCCAACACCACGCCTTGTATCAGCATCATCCAATACATCATCGTGCAGGAGGCTTGCGACCTACAAATGACCAAAATATTAATAATCAAAATAAGAGAGGATACTGGATCTTACGTTTTAATTAATGTTTTGAGTAAACTTATAGTTACTGACATGTATCATTTCGGTGATTTCAGCAATACCCCGTTGCCTTACGCGTAATTCTGATGGGACTATATTTGGTGACTCAGCAGCCAATGCTTCTGGCACGCGTGCATTCAGAGCTGTTGCCATCAACAGCAAAATCTGTATACATAACACCAGCCTGGTTACGATACCGAGAGAGAAAATGATGAAAAATAGAAGAGATTATGATCATTACAGTTGGTCGAAACTGTTTTCCTTCCACACCCCTTTTGAAGAAGTACTCAGCTGCAGAGGCAAGTTTCGGAACCTGACAGCAGAATACAGATACAACATCAAACCCAGCAGGAAATTTGCTTTCGCCACTCTCTAATGAACACAAGGAGTACGAGTGAATGGCAAAAAAGGCTACTTACCTCAGCTACTACCATTTCCCTCAACTTATTACTAAGAAGTGAGAGCTCATCGGCAACAAGTGAAAACGGGTCAAGCTCCTCCTAGGAAAGAACAATCTTACTCTCTCAGTCGTCGAAAAAGAAGAGGAGCAATTTGAAATTTCAGCAAAAGCTTAAGTTTAAAAACCAATGACCAATTGAATAAGATCCGTCACAAACAAGGAGAGTAAGAGAATGTCAGCGAAGTGAAGCAATGACCAAAATTCAAGTATATGTTAAAGTCTAGGCATAGAGGATCATAATTACAGTTAATGATTCAAAGGAAAAAGTAAAAAAGAGAGGCAAGTACAAACCTCAACTAAGGAGCTGCTTTGGTGATAGAATTGATGAGTAAGAGAACCAAAAAGAGGAGATTTCAAAACAGAAGTTCCTCTGCAAACATAACCCTACTAAAACATCACAAAGAAATAACACATTGGTCAGGTAACGGATTCTATATAACACATAAAAGGTAAGGTACAGTAATCCATCTCAACTGTTAAGCCCCCATCCTCTCTCTTTCTCTTTCATACGTATATATACACAGGTAAAAGTATCTGAACAGGACCCATGAAATATGAAATGAAAAGGTTTGTGTGTGCTACAATATTAGAAACTAGAGTGGGTTTTGGGTGATTACTCCATTCTTCAACTCCAACAAACACCCAAATTAATAGACAGGCAACATCAAAACGAAACCTTTATTGAAAAAAAACAAACATCTCCATGGTAATGATTAGAGATAAAATCGGGATGATCAAATCAAATCTTCACCACAAAAATAAAACCCATGCAATGAATTTGATAAAATCAGAAACCCTAACGGAGTAAGACTGAAATTACCTTGTGTGTAGAGTCAGAGCAAGAGTGAGCTTGATCGGGAACAACGATTGGGTGGAGAAGAGACTCAGAGCAGCCATAGAAGCTGCGGTTTCTCAGAAGCTTGGAAGAAATCCGAGAAATACCCCTCGCGAACAACATTATTGCAGGGATCGAAGACTTGTTCGGTTCTGAATCTGAATAGACGAAGAAGAAGAACCCAAAGCCGACTTTTGTTTCGCAATAATAAATTTAAGGAAGCGTAAAATGACGAAGACGAACCTCAGCCATGAGGATGCAAAATTAATATTTTTTTTTGGACATCCAGACCAAGTTACCAGCGGCTTTTTAGGGCTTTTCTCCTCCTCTTCTTTCTTTAAGGGTTTAATGCTTATTTTCTTTTTAATTACATTAGTAGTTCATCCGGGCTACACGTAGAATGTGTTAATTTATTTTGTTCTCGAGATAACAATGTTCCACAGATAATCTGGTAATTGTAGTTTTTTAAAATTGCATATGATACATAGTTTTTGTGATTTACTATTTGAAAGTATATTGTATAATTGTAAACTTGATATAGTAAAACAAATTCATCATTATATTTTGTTAAGGTTTTTAATCACTGTTTTGGTTTGCGAGAATGATTTTTGATTTTTTATTTTTCTACTTCTTATATTTATTGGTTTGAATCTTAATTAAGTTAATAGTTTATTATTGTGTTGAAAAATATAATAAGTTATCTATAAATACTGAATCTAGTAAATGATTGTTTATCTTTTTACCACCATGAACATATGAAATAATTGCTAATCATTTTGATATTTTCAGTTATTGTAAGATCAAATTTTATATTTTCACATATTTAAATTTGTTCATTTTTAATATATGTTATCTCATATTTTAAGAGATTGATTGTCTCTCTATTCCTCTTCCGGAGCTTTGAAATATTTTTCCTTCCCATTATGTTTCATTTCACTGAATGGAATTAACAATGACAATATCTGAATGTATACACATCAAATTGACTGGTATTATTATATTTTGTTTCTTTTAATCAACTTTCTTTTAATCAACTTTTATCTTAATAGTTAGAAATATTGACGTGAACCTTCGTTAATGTAATAAATTATGATTTGTGTAAAGTAAAACAATCAAATGTTTATAAATATAACATATT
>OVAP01004391.1:0-14688 GCA_900406295.1 Aurinia saxatilis | reverse complement strand
ATATGAATAGAGAGGATTAATGATGTAAATCAGGCTCAGATAATCAGATGCCTTTCGTGCGTGCAAAAAAAAAAAAAAAACTATAATTATGCGTTTCGAAATTCACTTTTTTTTGTTGTTCTCTTAACTTTATATTCTTAGGAATGGTTGATCCGATTTAGAATATCTTAATTTTATTTATTTTATTTTTAAGATAACAATGTCACAAAAATATTTTTGTTAATTGCAGTATAGTTTTGGAATATTTTTTCAAGTCATAAGATATTAATAAAATATTTATTTTTATATATTTTTAAATTGAATATTAATATAATTATTACTATTTTATAATTGATATCTTTTGAAATTTCTTTTGTAACTAAATGCACTNATTACTATTTTATAATTGATATCTTTTGAAATTTCTTTTGTAACTAAATGCACTAAACTAAACATGTAATTAATATGTGAAGTATATATTAAATTAATTATTTTTATCAAAATTAAATATCGGAAATTTGGAATAATGTTGCACACATGTAATTTGTGACTGATGAGGTGTTTTACCAAAAGCGAGAAAAACTTAGTTTATATATATAGATAAATGAAGAGCAAAGATCAAATTATATTTTGCATGTTTTGAGTTTATCATGGTTATCAAAAACTTCCTAGAAGGACAAGATATGTACCTTTCTAGAGTCAAACTTGAATCTAAAAGGCTATGAAGAAGATTACTTATAGAGTGTTCAAGTTGCAATGCCAAGAACAAGAAGATATGGTGACTGCAAATCGATTTGGAAGCGATTTTATATCAAATCCCAAAAATCCGAAAATGTAAGGTTTAAGCCGTTTAGGCAATGAACAAGGGAACAAGGCATATACAATGCAGTTAAGGATTCAAGTTGCAATGCCAATAAGATATGATAATTGCAAATCCATTTGATACCAAATCCAAACAATCCGAAAACATACGGTTCAGCAGTTTAGGCAAAACTTTAAAACAGACATGCTTATTGGCATTGCAAATCGATTTGATATCAAATCCGAGGTTCAGCAGTTTAGGCAAAACTTGAAAACAGACATGCTTATTGGCATTGCGAATTGGTTTGAATCACCAAATCCAAATTATCCAAAAACATACGGTTCAGAAGTTCAGGTAAAACATAAAAACAGACATGCAAAAGAAATCCAACCAACAAGATCTCAAGCTTTATTCTTAGCTCCTCAGAATTGTCAAAACTCCGGGGACAAAACCGAACAGCGATACACCAGTGACTAACTGATCAAAGATTTTCTGCTTCCGGAGGAGGGTTCTCATCCTTAACCATCAATCACCTCTGCCTGCAAACAGAGAAGAAGACTCAAAGATTTTAGCCTTCTTCTTAAACAATGCAATCAAGGATTCAAGTTGCAAACTTGCAATGCCAATAAGATAATGGTAACTGCGAATCGATTTGATATCAAATCCAAATAATCCGAAAACATATGGTATAGCAGTGTAGGTAAAACTCAAAAAAACAGACATGCTTATTGGAGTTGCTAATCGATATCATATCAAATCCAAATAATCTGAAAGCATACGGTTCAGCAGTTTAGGTAAAACATAAAAACAGACATGTAAAACAAGATCCAACCAAGAAGATCAAAATCTTATTTTTAGCTCCTTAGAATTGTTATAACTTGACTGATCAGAGATTTTCTGCTTTCAGAGGAGGTTCTCATTCTTACCATCAATCACCTCTCCATTTTGTCTGCACACAGAGAAGAAGATTCAGAGATTTTTGCCTTCTTCTTTTTTGGCTCTTCTTCCTCTCCATTTTGTCTCGCACCCCAGAACTCCAGACACTTCATCTTCATTTCCTCATACTTCTCCTTTCTCTTTCTCTCAATTTCCGTTGTGTTCTGAAGATACATCTTCCTCTTCTCTCTCAGTTCCTCCAACTCCTTAATCTCGGCCTTAATCCTTGTGTAAGCTTGCTTCAGAGTCTCATAAACTACCTCGAAGCTCTCTTTAGCAAGCAGCTTCTTAACCATCAACGCCATATGGTCCTCTCTCTCCCCACCAGCTCCAGCCATAATTTTGAAACCTGAAAAATGAAAGATCAATGAAAGGTCACTGTTAGTTCACTGAGGATTAAAGATAAGAATTAGATTGCATTTACCTATATAGTAATATAAATTTAATCCTTGTTACGTGGTAGATTTTATGTGTTTTTATCCTACTCTTTTACACCTCTCATTAAACAGATAACATTATCTGGTTTAGCTTAATCTACACCTGTAAATATTTGCTAACTAAACCCAAAAGATAGTTGTTTCAGAACTCAGAAGTAAAAAACAAGTAAAATTATAACACGGATTCTAGAAAAGGAAATTACCTGAAAGAGCTTTTGGAGTATGACATGCTCAAATAGTATTTTAAAAAGGCCTCGTGCATAATATCCATTCGGGAGTCACTATCGTTTTCTGGTTTATATCCTGAGATAAAGTAGCAATAAGAGTTTGAGTTTAAAATACGTTTAAAACTCAAATCAAAATTTTATGTATATAGGTAACACTAAGGAGTAGGAAAAGGAAAGAAAGACGGCTGTTTAAAAATGTAAATCTACACACTTAACTCTTACGACTTACTATAAACATGAAGACGTTCGTAGTGATCTTGTAAATGATATTAGGTATTAAGATAGTTAAAATATTATGTTTGAATGTTCCTTTTAAGTTTGCTAACGGTCTACTATACATTGAATGAATTTGGTTTCACCAATCCACCAATCACTAACTAGAGGTTAGCTTGGTTTCACCAATCCACCAATCATTAACTAGAATTTAGCATACTTTTGGTAGGCTATTATCATAGCATTAGGTATCAGTGCCTTATGTTTAGTGTTCTTTTATCTAATCCTTCAAAACATCCTGTATATAATACTCATATTGTGCAATCCTAAACTACCCAACCAACTAAATGCTGATATGAGGTAATATATACGGCTTCTTACATCAGCGGATATAAGATGATCTGTTCTTAGTAATGGTTCATAGTACTGTCTGTGGGTTTAAGACTGTTACCTTAAGGCTAAATGCTAAGATTCTGTAGCAGATAGCGAGCATTGCAAAATATTCTCCTCGTTTGATGCATCAAGCAAACATAATTCCGTTATCTCCTCCTGCCATTTTTCAACATGTTCCTTGTGTATCCTGCTCATAGATGCAAAATGAGTGTGTAAACATCTGACTTTTGTTACATACAGAGACATTATAGAGTCTCTTTAATCTCGCATGATCAAGCGTTCTTCGAATTGGTTAGTGAGTTCCTTGAACATTGTCTTCCCTGACTCTAGCAAGTTAGAAATCTACAGAAGAAGCATAATTTATGAACAGATCAAACTTCATATCACAACCATATCAGATACTTCCTAAACATAGACTAATGCGTTTATAGCAGCATATATACTTTTCCGTCAAATTTTTGTTTTATAATGTCCAAAAACAAAGATTTGATTTTGGTTTCTTTATAACAGTATACCAATGTGTTTTTGTGTCACTTGTACCAGTTAAAAGCCCCAGAGCATGGGGACAATGAAATCAAACAACGAATGAAAATGAACATATAAGATTAGAAGGCAATACCAAAAGGATTCATTATCTCAGGAAGCAAAATAGAACAAAGCCCACACTGGAGAAACACAAATTGTTGAATCAGATGGGGAACGTAGTTGTCAGAGAGAAGAGAAGGCTTGGTCACGAGTTGCTTTAATGTGATCAGCATGATCAGCATTGCAGTAGATGAAGGTCTCGTTACCGATGGTGTGATAATTGGCACAGTGGAGAATCCCATAATGTAAAATGTAAGAATGATCTTGTAAATGCTTTTAGGTATTAAGATAACTAAGATATTATGTTTGAATGTTCCTATATAGTTTACTAACGGTCTACTATACATTGAATGAATTTGGTTTCACCAATCCACCAATCATTAACTAGAATTTAGCGTACTTTTGGTAGGCTATTATCATCGCATTAGGTATCAATGCCTTATGTTTAATGTTCTCTTACTCAATCCTTTAAAACATCATATATATAATAGTCATATTGTGCATGTCTAAACTTCCCAACCAACTAAATGCTGATATAAAGTAATATATACGACTTCTTACACCAGCGGGATATAAGATGATCTGTTCTTAGTAATGGATCATAACATTGTCTCTGCGTTTTAGATTGTTACCTTAAGGCTGAATGCTAGGATTCTGAAGCAGATAGCGAGCATTGCAAAGTAGTCCCCATCTCCTCCTGCCCTTTCTCAACATGTTCCTTGTGGATCCTGTTCATAGATGTCAAATGTGTAAACATCTGACTTATGTTACATACAGCGACATTATAGAGTCTCTTCGATCTCACAGGATCAAGCCTTCTTCGAATTGGTTATTAAGTTCCTTGAACATTATCTTACCGACTATAGTAACCATATCGTTAATGAACAGATCAAAATTCTTAAATCATAACCATATCAGATACTTCCTAAACCTAGGTAATGTGTTTATGGCAGCAAAATGATCACAACTTACATATCAATCTTATACAGAATCTGAGCACTGTTATGCTTCATGTCATCAGAAGCAACAAGTTTCGTCATTCTTTCGATGTTATCGTAGCTCATTACATCTCTTGAACCTCCTTTTTCCCTCTTCATCCTATCAAATCCCCAAACCAAAATTTCAAAATCATCACCATGAAATCACTAAAAATTTCAACAACAAAAAAAAAAGAAAACCGTAAGAAACATACAAATGGCTTCATGCGTTTTCGAATCCAGCTTCTTCTTCCATTTTCAGTGCTTACTAAAAAACTGCAATAGTTCGAAACGGTTCTCATGCTCATCAAACTTCGAATTTCGAGACGCAATATTGCACGATTACGATTCAGGTTGTCTACTCGATACGATGAGATTCACTACCTAAAGCATCGCAACAGAGAAACTCGAATCCCAAATCTAACACAGTACAATTACACTGGAGATTCAAACAACAGATCGAAATCGAAAGATTAGTAGAGAACTTACGCTTATAAACGAGATCTATGCAACGAAGAAGATTGCTCCGAAGGATTTCGAGAGAAGACGACGAAGTTTTAGAGAAGACTAAGCGTGAGAAATGTTAAGTCAAGAGCGAGAGGAAACCACTTAAGAAGATTTTATTTTATTTCTGAGTTTAAAACCACTAAAACCTCATTTACTGGATAATTATGCGTTTCAAAGACCAAAAAAAAAATTGCATGTTTTGAGTTTATCATGGTTATCAAAAACTTCATATAAGAACAAGAGACCTTTCTCAGGTCAAATATGAATCTTACACAAGGCAATGAACAAGATTACGTACAGAGAGGATTCAAGTTCCAAACTTGCAATGCCAATAAGATATGGTAATTGCAAACCAATTTGATACCAAATCTGAAAACATATGGTTCAGAAACTTAAAAACAGACATGCTTATTGGTAACTGGGAATTGATATGATATCATCAAATCCAAATTATCCGAAAACATACGGTTCAGCAGTTTAGGTAAAACATAAAAACAGACATGCAAAAGAAAGATCCAACCAATAAGATCTCAATCTTTATTCTTAGCTCCTCAGAATTGTTAAAACTCCGGGACAGTACCAGACAGCGATACACCAGCGACTGACTGATCAGAGATTTTCTGCTTTCGGGGGAAGTTTCTCATCCTTACCATCAATCACCTCTTTTTCTGCACACAGAGAAGAAGATTCAAAGATTTTAGCCTTCTTCTTACACAATGCAATCAAGGATTCAAGTTGCAAACTTGCAATGCCAATAAGATAATGGTAACTGCGAATGGATATGATATCAAATCCAAATAATCCGGAAACATATGGTTCAGCAGTATAGGTAAAACTTAAACACAGACATGCTTATTCGCATTGCTAAACGATATCATTTCAAATCCAAATAATCTAAAAGCATACGGTTCAGCAGTTTAAGTAAAACATAAAAACAGACATGCAAAACAAGATCCAACCAACAAGATCAAAATCTTTATTTTTAGCTCCTTAGAATTGTTAAAACTGACTGATCAGAGATTTTCTGCTTTCAGAGGAGGATTCTCATTCTTACCATCAATCACCTCTTTGTCTGCACACAGAGAAGAAGATTCAGAGATTTTTGCCTTCTTCTTTTTTGGCTCTTCTTCCTCTCCATTTTGTCTCGCACCCCAAAACTCCAGCCACTTCATCTTCATTTCCTCATACATCTTTTTTCTCTCAAATTCCGAGTGAAGATTGTGAAGATACATCTTGTTCTTCTCTCTTTCTTCCTCAAAATCCTTAAAGCTGGCCTCGATTCTTGTGTAAGCCTGCTTCAAATTCTCATAAACTTCCTCGATGGTATCTTTAGCAAGCAGATTCTTAACCTCCAACGCCATAAGGTCCTCTTTCTCCTGACCAGCTGATGATTTTTCAGCCATAATTCCAATCTGAAAAATGAAAGGTCACACTAAGCTAGTTCACTGAGGATTAAAGATAAGAATTAGATTGCATTACCTAAATAGTAATTCAAATCTAATCCTTTTTGAGTGGTAGATTTTATCCTACTCTTTTTACACCTCTCATTTAACACATAACATTATCTGGTTTAGCTTAATCTTACCTGGAAATATTTGCTACCTAATCAACCCAGAAGACAGTTGTTTCAGAACTCAGAAGTAAAACACAAATAAAATTATAACTCGGAATCTAGAAATTACCCGAAAGAGCTTTTGGAATATGATATGCTCAAATAGAATTTTTTAAAAGGCATCGAGCATAGTATCCGTTCAGGAGTCACTGTCGTTTTCTAATATATGTCCTGAGATACAGTAACAAAAAAAGTTTGAGTTAAAAAATACGTTAAAAATTTGAATCAAAATTGTTATGTATCTAGTAAATGCTTTTAGGTATTAAGATCCCATAATGTAAAATGTAAAATGATCTTGTAAATGCTTTTAGGTATTAAGATAGCTAAGATATTATGTTTGAATGTTCCTATTTAGTTTACTAACGGTCTACTATACATTGAATGAATTAGGTTTCACCAATCTACCAATCATTAGCTAGAATTTAGCGTACTTTTGGAAGGCTATTATCATCTCATCAGGTGTCAATGCCTTATGTCTAGTATTCTTTTATTTTATCCTTCAAAACATCATATAAACATAATAGTCATATTGTGCAATTCTAAACTTCCCAACCAATTAAATGCTGATATGAGTTTTAAGATGATCTGTTCTTAGTAATGGCTCGTAGTACTGTCTGTGAGTTTTAAATTGTTACCTTAAGGCTGAATGCTAGGATTCTGTAGCAGATGGCGAGCGTTGCAAAATATTATCCTCGTTTGATGCATCAACCAAACACAATTCCGTTATCTCCTCCTTCCATTTCTCAACATGTTCCTTGTGTATCCTGTTCAAAGATGTGAAATGAGTGCGTAAACATTTGATTAATGTTAAATACAGAGACACATTATAGGGTCTCTTGAATCTCACATGGTTAAGCATTCTTCGAATTGGTTACTGAGTTCCTTGAACATTGTCTTCCCTGACTCTAGCAAGTTCGAAACCTATAACAAGAATCATCATTAATGAACAGATCAAGCTTCATAAATCATAACCATATCAGACACTTTGTAAACATAGGCTAATGTGTTTATGGCAGCAAAGTAATAACAGCTTACCGATCAATCTTATACAAAATCTGAGCAATGTTATGCTTCATTTCATCAGAAGCAACAAGTTTAGTCTCAGTTTCTTCATTCTCAGTTGTATCCAAACTCATTCATCATCATCATCATCATCATCATCAAATCAATCAAATATTCAAAATAAGAAACATACAGATGGCTTCATGCGTTTTCGATTCCCAGTTTCTTCTTCTTCTTCCATTTTCAGTGCTTACCTAAAACTAGCAATATAGTTCGAAACGATTCTCATCAAATCTTCGAATTTCGAGACGCAAAAATTGTACGATTAGATCCACAACAGATTCCGATTCATAAAAACGACCTAAAGCATCGCAAGAGAGAAATTCGAACCCCAAATCTAAATTCTAAGACAGTACGATTACACTGGAGAATCAAACAATAGATCGTAATCGAAGGATTAGTAGAGAACTTACGCTTAGATTCAAGATCTATGCACCGAAGAAGATTGCTCCGAAAGATTTCGAGAGAAGTTTTCGAGTGAGTGTGTAGAAATGAGAGATAATTTTGTTTCTATATTTAAATTATATTATTATTATTATTATTTTATCCTAATGATATTATTCGATAAATTATATTATTATTTTATTATGTGTTTTTAATTCGGTTTATTTGAACCGAGCCAAAATTAGAGGTATCCCAACCAAACCGAACCGAATTCTTTTACGGTTCATCTTGGTTGCAAAATTTTACTATCCGAAAATCCGATATAACCGAACCGAATTAATCCGAAAAACCCCGAATTTTCCAAGCCTTTATGTGTTTCAAAATTCAAATTTAAGCTCTCTTTTTAGTTTGTTTCTCTTATAACTCGAGCAAAGAACAATAAATGTGTATGTATGAACAAGATATACTGATACAATGCTACTAGTATTAAGATATGATCATTGCGAATCGATTTGATATCAGACTCAGAAAATGTACAATGATATTAAGGATTCAAGTAGCAATGCTAATAAGATATGTTCTTGCTCCTCCCAGTTGTTAAAACCAAAAAAAAAGCAAAAAAACCGGAGACTGATCATATAACTTAAAGGGGTGAGCAACTTTCAAGTTAACTTATTTATGCATCAGGAATGGTTTTTCAAGACTTGTACTCATCCTCGGGACCTATTTATCGAACCAGGAAGTATTATGAATTCCTCTGATGATGAAGAATCTGAGGAGGATGACGAAAATAACGGATTCTGCACTTTTGGTGAGCTTGCTACTCTTTTGCTGCATCCTTCTTCTTGTTTGATACCAACAGGTCTTTGAGGGAATAATACGGTATTAGTCTGTCTTGGTGGATTCTCATTCTCGTCGTCACTCCCATCACTGATCACAATTGTATCTACAACACACAAATGCGAAGATTTCAAAGGAATTCTATCACATTTACAAAGACTCAATCGAGCAATATAGATAAACAAACAAACCTGTTGCAGTGTTGTTGTTCACAGCAGGATTCTCAACAACCACAATCACATCATCGTTTACTCCTTGATCCATATTAATACCAGCATCTGCACAAACAAATTGTTTTCTCATTTAGAAGATTTTCAATGACTTAAATCAAACAGACGAAAAGCATTACATACCTGATACAATGTTGTTCACATTCTGATCCTCCTCAGCCATAATCACGTCATTGTCAGAATCCACATTGTCTTCATTATCAGCAGCTGCATACAGAGAACAACCAAAGAAGCTTTCTTAGATAGGACATTTGCAATAACTTTAAGCAGACATATCGAAAGCATTACATACCTTTTACAGTGTTACTCACATTATGATCCTCCTTAACCACAATCACCTCTTTATCTATAGCCACATCGTTTCCTCCTTCATCAACACCATTACCAGCCACATTGTTTCCTCTTTGATCAACACCGTTACCAGCATCTGCACACAAAGCTAGAAGCTCAAAAATACAAACTTTCTATATCGAAAAACATACAAAAAGAACATACATACATACCTGTCCTTGTATTGGTCACTTGAAGATCCACCATATTCACCTCATCTTTCCTTCCTTGATCAAAGCCAACCTCAGCATCATAAAGCGATTTCAGAAACGAAGACTCGGTCTCAACCTCACCAAACTTCCCTGCCAGTTCCTGAAACTTATCCTCCATCTTCTTCAGCTCTTCCTCTTTCTTATCCTTGGCAACCGAAAGCTCCTTAATCTTCAACTTCATCTTCTTAATCGTCTTCTTAAACTCCTCCTTCTCTTTTAGCTCTTTCTCAATCGCCATCCCCGGGTTCTTCACATACAGATTCATCACCTTATTCAAATCATCAACAAACTTGCATCTTTGTTCAAGACTTTTATAATCTTTCTTCAAAGTCTCGTGCTTCTCCTCGAGAATCTCGTATCTTGTCTTCAGTAGTTCATGTTCAGCAACCAGATCATAACCCAAATCANNGATCAAAAGTCTCTGATCTCAACCAATTTCAACACACACCAAAAAAAAAAAAAAACCAAAATACATAATTAGTAAGAACCCTAAAAATCTGACCTTGAAACAACACAAAGATGGTCATTTCTAGAGCTTATCTCTTGCAAAGTCCCAAAATTTCAGAGATTTTTTAAAACCCTAAAAAAAAAAACCCAATTTTTTTTTCTAAGCTCTACAAGAAGTAGTAAGACCAAAAATTTCACCACAAAAAGCAAAATGCCGAATGATTAAACCCTAAAGACCCGATCTTTCTAAGCTTTACCTAAGAAGAAGAAGAAGAAGAAAAAAAGCTTAGATTTTTCAGAATCTGAAGCAAACTGTAAGATAAAAACAGAGAGAGGAGCAAAAATCTTACCGAAAGTCTTCGTCTTTAAAGCTAGAGGACAAAGAGACAAAGAAGACAAGAGAAGCTAGAGGAAGAAGAAGAAGTAAAGACCTAAGCAGAGGAGGAAATGAAAGAAGCGGGAATAACGAAAGGTCACTCGCTCGGTGAGGAACAGTAAGGAGAAGAGCTTGCAATTATCTAATATTAATTTCAAATCAAATCTTTGTTAGTGTTACAATTAAGAAACTATATTTAACTAAACCTTAATAAACTTTAATAGAATCCATGGTCATGATAAATCTATGACTAGACCTTAATACATCTCACTAAAGCAGATACCATTATGTTTAAGAACTTGTAAAAGCTAAAAGAAAGATGTCTTATCTATAATTAATGCGTTTTAAATGTTTCATGATTTACACGTATATAACTATGTATCAATGAATAGTAGTAACCAAAAACAATAATTTAGCATCATCCTAAATGTATGGAAGCATACATTAATACATTATGTTGATAACCTTCGGGACCACTGGGAAGGTTTAAAACACTTGGTGTTTCTCGCTTTTCTATAGGCCTGTTTGTAACAAACACTAATGCAAAACTGTCATATATGTTACAACAACAATCCAAAGTGGAACCAAACTCTAAAGATGTCCACTCTCTTTCTCTATCTCTCTCTCATTTTCTTTTGTTACAAGCAAAAAGCTAAGATGACTGGTTTCCTTTGATTCCAGCATCCAACTTTCTTTGTATCCCCACAGGATTTATACTATAAACTGAAGCGATTTCATTCATCGATTCCATAATCTTCGCCAAAGTATTTATCCACAAGACTGTTCGCCATGACTCTTAGCTCTTCGTTTTCATGGAACTGAAACCTTTCCATTGCATCGATCCCGTCCCCTTCTTCCACAAGCCTTGGACCTTCTCTGTTCGGCATTCCTCTTAAAACCTAACCACTCAAAAGAATCAACAACACATCAGAATCCAAAATGACTACGCAATATCAACATAGAAGCAATCTAAGACCGAGTTTTAAGACAGTTTTGTTAGTTGCTTACCAACTCAATGAACTGAAGACCAAGCCTAGCAGCTTCGATATCAGGAGATCTGACCAGCTCAATAAAACCTGGGAGGCAACCGCCAGTGACAATGGAGACTAAGTGATTTTGAATTATCCTTGGTTTTGTGTCTCCTTCTACAGATTCTACACACAGATTTCCCAAGACATAGGCAACTTCTCTCCTTATATCAAAGGGTGATGTCCGAACAAGCCGTATCAACAACGGCATTGCATCAGTAGAAAGTATCAGTTTCTTGTGTTCGATTGATCCAGCGGCTATATTCGACAGCACCCAAGCAGCTTCCTACAGAAATGACTTCAGTGATGTAGACAGGGAAAGCTTCAAATAATTGAAAAACCAAGAACTGGGTATGTGACACTGACCTTTTTTAAAACACGGTGTTCGCTTCTTAAGCACTTTGCAATCACACCAATAACAGTTTCTGTAATTTGATTAGGAATTTCAGTATATTGAACAGGATAAATGACTAAGCAAACAGTGTTTTAACCAGAAAAATTAACAGACACTTGCCTTCAGTGTTCTGTCCATGGATAAGGATGGTTAATATTGCTTTGGGATCAACAGCAACAAAGTTGCCTAAACTTCGTAGAACCTGTATTAGAAAATTAGTTTTAGATAGAATCCAAAATGCAGCATCTGAGAAAAAATTAGCATGTAGTAATCTACTTTTTTTACAATAAGGTATGTCCAAAAGTTACCGGGATGAGAAGTTGTAGATTATCTGAGGTTGCTAATCTTTCAATAAGTAGTTGAAGAATGCCTCCCTTCAAAAGCATACTTGTAGCAATATCTGAGAGGGCAGACAGGTATACAACGATCCATGCAATTTCCGTAGCAATTTCTTCATCCCTGAATCCAACAATCAATACTATTTTGATCAAATTGTACACCACAACTGAACTACAGATATATAGAATATGATGGCATACAAAGGACCCGTTTGAAGCTCGAGAATTAGTAAAAGGGTAGAAATCAAAACAAGCTAAGCAGTTGCTGCAAGTAAAAGAGAGATGAAACTTTACTCACGTTTTCTTCAAGTGTCGGAGAATTGCGTCAAGTATCCCATCGACTTTGATAAGTTGTGCTGCTGCCTTCGATTCAGGTCCCTATATTAAAGCATGGTGAAATCAGTGAGTAACAACGGATTTGTGATCATAAACCAATGTGATAAAATGCGAGCCATGTTTATCACACCTTAATCAGATTTGACAATGCCCACGCAGCTGTTCTTACTGTTGAACCCTTGTCGGGAAAAAGCATACGTGCTAGAGGTGGTAAAGCACCTTGAGACAAGAGAACATTTCTTAAATCTTCTCCTTCACCAGCAACATTACCAATTGCCCATGCACACTGCTCAGCCACTGGTGCAGAGCTCTTTTCTGAATATTAACATGGAAGCATAAGAAATCTAATCAAACAAAAAGGAAAGAGTAATAACAGAGCTCATTGGCCCAGACAAACCTCCAAGGTGAGCAATAAGCAATGGCAGCGCAGGCAAAAGAGCCTTTGTTTCTTCGGGTTTTCCAGCAGCAATGTTTGTAAGACACCAAGCTGACTCAAGTAACTGTCATTAGACAGAAGCGAAATTAAGAAAAAAAAACCATACTCTATTTCTCATATTTTAACGCATATTAGTTATACGAAATCATCTCTACTAACAGACCTCACTGTATCCAGAATCTACAATAAAGGGCTAGCAAAATAAATGCAATATCGAATGAACAGCATAGAAACAAATATTTATAGGACCCGCGTAAGAAACCTGTTCGTCAGGAGAGCCAAATGAAAGACACTGCACAAGTAAAGGTATTGCACCAGCGCTGAGCGCAATTTCAACAGGAGGGAACTCTGATTTTGACAGTAAACGCCTGAGTTCCCGAAGAGCAGTCACTCTCTTCTGCATTGCACCTTTTCCCCTGAATAATCAAGTAAGAAGATATCAGACAGAAGTCATGCCAACAGAATTCACAAAATAAGGTATCATGTACAATCCCCAACATATAACCGAAACATTGAAGAAAACGAAAAAAAAAGACAAACTAGATCAATTTCTAGGCTTTCTTGTTATTCCAAGTAGACAAATCCACTTACTGATACTGAACAGCAGACTTAAGCTCTTCCACAGCTTTACTAGTCTGAGCCTCCAATACCGGCTGCTTTTCATCAATCATCATCTCACTCTCAACACGAGCATCCCCGTCATCGCCTCTACAAAGCCGCTTCGCTCTAACCAGTAACTCCCTTCTCTCCTTCGCCACTGTAACCGCTTGTTGCCTCCTTCTTTGCCCCGCAACATTCCCAACTACACAACACACAATCAAATCCATGTAAATGACTGAAAAATCCAATCTCTCTGCAACTATATATAAAAAACTTCACAATCCAAACCCATCAATAAAGTATATACATTTCTTCTTACCCTAACCTAATTATCTCCAGGAAGCAATCAAAGAACACTCTTTTATCACTAACCACTAACACAACTCAAGTCCCAAATCAAAACTCGAGGGTTTAAGATAAAACCCAGAACCAAAAACACATAAATACGTCTCCTTTAAACTAATCCCTTATCAAGAATCTTCCAATTACAGAAACTACACAAAGCAAAAAATCGAACCTGAAGATTTTATTGGGTCTCTTCGATTAGACGCAGAGCCATCTTCTGCCATTGAAGAAGAATCCGAAGAACAAAACTAGTTTCTTTCTAGTGAGGTTTAGGGTTTGATTCAGAATCTCACCGGAGAAATCTTTTCTGTTCACAACAAAAATTTCTCCGAACAGAAAAAAGACATTTTTTTTTTTTACAATTTTGGATTATTTGGATCCATTTCCTCGCGCCTACCCGCCCAGAATAATAAAATACACGAAAATTTCGCGGATTAGTATTATTTAAGAACGGTTTGGTTCATACATTGTGAATATATGTTGAAATATAACCAAACAAATTGTGGTTGTTCGAATTTATGAGAATTGAATTATATTCAAAATATTACTCTCTGTTTCAATATAAATAAAAAAATTAGAGAGAAATTTTTGTTTCATTTTAATTGATTTTTGGGGTGTTTAATGAAATATACCCTTATTTCATTTCAATTACAAAACTAGAC
>OVAP01004390.1:0-14533 GCA_900406295.1 Aurinia saxatilis | reverse complement strand
CGATTCTCGAATCTGGAGATGAAGAATCGTGATTCGAGAATCAAAGTGGAGAGGCTCGTGTGTTGGTGTTTGGATCTTGTCAAAGATTTTGTTCCATTGTACCCTAGACGTTAATGTTAATGTTCATTCTTAGGTTTAAAGAGAAAAAGAAAAAAGAAAACACATTGATGTTAATGTTCTTTCTTAGGTTTTTCCAAATCTGAAGAAAATTGGCTTTCTGTTGAATTCTCCAGAATTTCTTCACAAAACACATCGATAAATTCTATATTATAAATTAAAGACATGTCATTTTTTATGTTTCTTAATATGATTTTTAGTAAAAATCTATGTCAAATTAAATTAGAACTAACTTTACATACAAAAAATATACCTAAGCAAATTTTACTTAAACTACATGTGAATTAACAAGAAGAGAGATGTTAAACAACTAATATATCCATCCAGAGGATAGTTATTATTACATAAAGTATACTAATAAAGCATCAAACAACATACCATTTTAATTAATACTCCCTCTGTTTCAAAATATAAGCAGTTTTAAGGAATATCTCTTGTTTCAAAATATAAGCAGTTTTAAAAGTCCAATGCAAAAAGTAAACATTGACTTAAATTCTATTGGCTTCCAAAAATATTAGTATATTTATTTATTTTATTAATTGAAAAGATAAAGCACTTTTTATAAAATATGTGAAAAATAAATGTTTCCTTAATATGCGTGCTTTTACCCAAAACTTCTTATAAATTGAAACGGAGGGAGTAATAGAGAATCTCAATCACATGTACAAAGTCGTAGTTTGAAAGGGTACACTGAAAGTGACAGTAGTTTAAGGCCTTGTTGTTTAGTTATTTAACTAACCACTAGTTCTAAATAAATGATAAACTTAATTGGTTATAACTACATTATAATTTACCAAAATTGCAGTGTTGAATTGGTCAGAGTTTGACCTTGTAATCTTCCCTTCACTACCATCACCCCCACTTATAGATACACTCTGGCCCAATAATTTCATATATCACCAAAGACTTTTCTATAATTTGAAAGTTTTTGTCTCCCCCTTTAAAAGTAAATATTTACATATAAACAAATATTTGAATTAATTTATAGTTGGTCATTTGGTCAAAATTTCAAACACTGAAATCCAATGCCTTTATATTCCAAACCAACACTCACCAATTTTTCCACAAGTCCATAACACACTCATTTCTTCAATCATATTATCTCTTCTCTCCATAAACTTATAATTTCTTTCTTATGATATTTTGGTATCCAATTCCACACCAAGATTAGTGAATTATCTGTTAAGTACCTAACTAATTCGTTAAATTAACATTCGGAAGAAAACAAATATTTTAGAAAGCTCTTTTTGGAGTGAAAAATGGAAGGCAATATGTTGAGTTGGGAGCAGAAGACACTGCTAAGCGAGCTCATTCTTGGGTTTAAGGCGGCCAAAAAGCTTCAGGCACGACTCCGAGAAGCTCCATCGCCGTCGTCATCATCTTCTTCTTCTCCGGTTGAGACGACCGATGTTCTCGTGAAGCAGATACTTTCCTCCTACGAGAAGTCTCTTCTCATGCTCAACTGGTCCTCCACGCCGTCCGTACAAACTATTCCGGCGCCGGTTACTTTAATTCCGGTGGTAAATTCCGGCGGATTACCGGAATCTCCGGCGTCGATAAACGGGAGTCCGAGAAGTGAAGATGGAGGAGGTTCCAGCGAGAGTAATCGCCAAGACTACATTTTCAATTCAAAGAAAAGGTAACAATAACAAAATTTCACAAAATTCACCCAAATTCACCAAATTGAATAATGACATGATAATTTAATTTGGAAAACTGGGGGGTTTTGCAGGAAGATGTTACCGAAGTGGAGTGAAAAAGTAAAGATCAGCCCAGAAAGAGGCTTAGAAGGACCTCAAGATGATGTCTTCAGCTGGAGAAAATATGGTCAGAAAGACATCTTAGGCGCCAAATTCCCCAGGTAACATCATCATCGCATCATCTTTGTCAATAATATATCATGTCATAATCATGATGATGCTAATTGGATTGATTTGTGATGTGCAGGAGTTATTACAGATGCACGCACCGAAGCACACAAAACTGTTGGGCAACGAAGCAGGTCCAAAGATCGGACGCTGATGCAACGGTTTTCGAAGTGACGTACAGAGGAACACACACTTGCTCGCAGGCCACCACACCTTCCTCCCCGGAGAAGAAGCAACACACCGTCCCTAAACTTAAACCCTCTACTGCCCAAAACCCAAAGGACCTTCTCGACACTCTCAAAACCAACTTATCCGTTCGCACCCATGGTCTTGACGACGGTGACGACGTTTTCTCGTTCCCTAACACGCCGCCGTTCTATGATTTCGGGGCTCTCAATGGCGACTTCGGCCACGTCGACGTTGTCGATTGGTTTAATCCAACGGTCGAGCTTGATACAGCCTTTCCCACATTTTTAAACGAGTCCATCTATTACTAAAACTTAAAAGAGATAGAGAGACCGTATTACTCAGCTAGAGAAATCATCAAGTTAAGAAGGCATCTTGTATCCATTTTTTTTCTTAGTTCAAATTAATTTTGAGTAACCTAACGATGCAATAACAAATGTTCAAAATAGGATTTGAACATTATTTTGAATTCTTTAAAAGAAGAGAGAACTTTCTAGCCAGAGGTTGTGGCCGCACACTTCTTGTTGTAATCTTCCATCTCCTTTTTGTATGCTTCCATCAGTTTTGCGGCTTTCTCGTTGTAAACCTGCTTCTCTTCTTCACCCAATTCCTGCAAATGTCAATTAACAACATGAAATCTTATAGCAAAAATTTTTAATTGAACTTGTATTGTTTTTTTTTTTACATACCTTCCATTTCACTGAAATTAGAGCGGTAACGGTAGAATTGTTTATTCCAGGACGTTCTTCTGCCAAATTCTTCCTTGCGTCTTTGCTATATAAACAAAAAAATTTACTGTTAGAAACTTCGATAAAAAAGCTTAGGAATTAGGATACTCTTGAGATATCATCAGCTTGGAGGGTTGTACCTGAAGAGAAAGAATGAAGAAGTAGGCCTCTTGGGTTTGTTAGGGTCAACATTTTCGTTCTTCTTCTTCTTGGTATCTTTCTTTGTCTGCAAGAGACAATTATGATCCTGTTTAAGCCTCTGAGACTGAACTGTGAAATGCATTTTGGTAAGTAAAAAAGAGGGGAAAGTTTGAGTGACCTTGATCAGATTATCAGTTTTCTCCTTCTTCCTGAGCAGTTGGAGAGCTTCTTGTTTGTGGAGTTTCAAGAGTTCCTCTTCTTCTTTCTTCTGGCTCATCGCTTCTTCTTCCTTCGTCCTCTTGTATTCCACCATTGCTTCCAGGTATGTCTCTTTGTTCTTCTTTGCCACCTGTTAATGCGAACAACCATTAGTGTTCAAAAAGTCTTCAAAGGCTGTGAATGCAAGCATATATGTATGGAAACTTACCTCTTCGTAGGGTGCTTTTTGTTTGTCTGACATGGTTTTCCACTCTTCTCCAGTCATCTTTGCGACCTATAGCCATAATTCAGCCCCATAAGTTAGTTTAATTTTTTGAACAAAAAGTGGATCCTTAGAGCCACTATAGTAAATAGAATATTACCTCCACAACATTCTTGTTTTCTTCGCGTAGAGCAGCTCTCCTCTCGTTTGCATAAACCAGGTAGGCAGATACGGGATGTTTTGGCTTCAGAGGATCCTTCTCCTTCCTGCAAAAATGATTAAAACCTGCAGTCAGTTTACCATTAGGTGAGCAATTGATTTTGTCATGAGGGGGTATTTTTGTTATGTACTTGTTCTTCTTCTTGTTGTCCTGTTCAGCTTCCTGAACAAAGTGGAGATACTGATCAAGCAATTCCATTGCAGTCTTCTGCTTCTGCTCATCCTCCAGAAGCTTCATGGCCTCTCTCTCCCGTTTCTCTTTAGCAATAACCTGGAGATAAGCTTCTTTCTCCACCTGATACCTCTCCTCATAAGGCTTCTTGTCTTGTGCACTCAGACATTTCCATTTAGCGCCAAGAATGTTGGAAGTCTCCTTGAAGTCAGCCTCAGGGTTTTGCTTCTTGACTTCATTCCATTGTTCCTTACACCACAAAATGTATGATGAGGATGGTCGCTTCGTCTCAGGACAATCCTTTTTCTTCTTCTTAGTAATCTTCTCTTGCTCGGCTTGGCCACATGCAAAAGTCTGAAGGAAACACAGTTGAATCAGTAACAAGAAACAAAGAGTTGCGAAATCAGGTTGATTGATGATTCAGTCAAATTGAAATAATCGTATCAGCAAGTGTTCATGTCCGAAGTAACCTCACCACAAAGAGAACCAACACCGAATCCGACTTCAATACTAATCTAATAACCTATGACGAAACTTGTATCAACTATCAAGCCAAAAAACTCAAATGATCATTTCCACCTCCATATGAACCAAATACAATCACAAGATGTAGAGCCAAAACTAGATCTAGAAATCCACTATCAAGCCAGAATCTCACATGATCAATTACGGTTCCGGAATCAACATATAATCAAGCCAAAACTAGATCTAGAAATCGATAATCAATCAACAATCATATCCGCAACTTCAACATCTAACTAAGTTCCAATCAAACCACACAAAAACCTAGCGAAATCGAGAATCCAAATCTAGATCTAGAGATCGTACCATGTTAGGTTTGAATTCCTTCATCTTCTGAAGTTTCTTCAACTCCACCTTAAGCTTCTCCTGCTCAGCGTCTCTACTCTCTAATTCCTCATCCTTCTTCCTCAGAATCTCGTCCTTCTCCTTAAGCAACTCCTCCGTTTTATCCTTCTCGATCTTCATCTTCTCCAACATCGTCTGCATCTCCAACAGATCTTCCTCAAATGACTTCGATGATTTCCCCTTGGCGGAAACAGGCGGCGTCGGCTCCACGATCTCGTTCTTTTGCTTCAACGCCTTTCTACTGTTCCTTGGTTTCTTCGTCGGAGCTGGATCTGCGTTACTCGCCATGTCTAAAGTCGGAAAGCTAGAGAGAAGAATGAAAGATTCTGAAGTTTAGAGATTGTGATTAAGGTGGAGCCTCTCTAAATATCTCTGGGTTTATATAAAAGGATAAGACCCAACGGTCTAATCAATTCGAATTTCAAATATATTATTATGTTGATTTGTTTCTGCATTTGGCTCCGACGCCAGATTCGATAACCTTTTTGAATTTTGACCGTTGGAAGAATGTTTCTTCTTTTTCTAATAATGCAAACCAAACCGGTTTCAAACCGCTACCTTATCAGAGGATCTCCTGATTTTGAGCAAATGTATCCGGTTTACAAATCTATCTTTCCACACAATCTCGTCTTCCCATGTAAGCAACAAATCAAAGTACAACAAAATAATGTTTTTTAAAAACGGGTTCAATGAATTAACTCCTTTACCAAACCGGTTTTGCTTCCTCCACCGGTTAGTTCCTAATCCTAATAAGTGATATTACTCTTTTTACTAAACTGGTATGTACCATCACATATCTCATTTTACATTTTTTACTTTCCCGCTTCACATTTGGTCTGTATCCCTAAAGAACCGGTTTTCTCTTTATCAGCACATTCCAATAAATTAGGGGTCGTGGTTCTATATATTAATGCAAACAAAACCGAGTTTGAACCGCTATTTATCAGAAGATCTATGATTATTGGGGAAATGTATTCGGTTCACAAAATCAATCTTTAGATTCTTTACACACAATCAAATACTCCAATGTTTTCACAAAACCGGTAAATAAATATTAACTCCTTTACCAAACCGGTTTTGCTTCCATCCACCTCCTAAAAGAACCGATATCACATATCCTACTTTCCAATACATTTCTTCTTCTTTCCAATTCACAAATTTGGTCTGTGTCCCCAAAAGAATACCGGTTTTCAATTCTTCCGGGTTTCATCAACTGGCAACCAACCATTTACATTTTTTTGTGGTCCGGTTCAGCCATTTACAATGAGCTCCAATATAACATCATTCAAGTAATCAAACGGACCAGGCAAGCACCAATGCAGGCAATCGTTCTGTACCTTTGCTTTTTTGTCTTTATCAAACGGCCTGAACTGTCGATAAGCACCCGGATGCCCGTCAGGTCGGGTCAGCAACATCCTCGTGAAATCCAAGAGCTTTAGATCCTCACTCTCCTGCCTTCCCTTCTCTCTAACCGCTCTCTTGAACTGACCAATCTCTATATCTCTTAGTATCTTATGTACATTTTTAATCTCAACCTCCTCATCGCTCACCGGCTCTGTTTGCTTACACGTCCCACCGTTATGCCATTCCCCGTTTTGGAAGTGATCCGGAGTAGAAGTCCGGAAGAAAACCATGCCTCTCCGGTTAGTTTCATCCGCTATGAAGTCCATGACATTCCGAAGCGATGCGTTATATGCATAGTCGAATCCTAACTCCTCCATGCGAGAGTTTTTCGGACAATTATGGCAACCGACGGCTTTTGAATTTTCATGGTAAACCGCGGATTTAAGATACCATTTACCAGTTGAAATAATTGAGTAGTCAAGGCTCGGCATGAGACTGGTCCATGTCTCATCGAGTTTGTCAACATGTAGTTGAACAGAAGCGGTGGAGACACCGTTTGAATCTTCAAAAATAGCAGCTTGAACAAGAAATGGCGACCAAATGTTGGATATAGTTAGGTTATGTAAAGGGAAATGCCATCGTTTCGATTTGTACTCCTTGTCATGATACACTTCGACCGGTTGTTCAACCTGGACTTACCAAAAAAAAAAACGGATTAAAAAGAGATCGGTAAAGATAAAAATCAAAACAAAGAGCTGTTAAAAGCGAGCATTATACCGTAGCGAGCATACAAAGCAGAGATTCGACGTGGTTACGCGATATGGAGTCACCAATGAATGCCCAAGATTTGTTCCTCATAAGTTGAAGAAATCTTCGAGGGTCAAAACGAGGTAACAAACAATCATGAGGCTTCCATTTCCAGTAGAGAAAGTCCGAGTCAGGCCGGCCATTGGTGATACAGTTTTGGTGACCGTCAATGAGGCTTCCACAGGAAGTGTTTGTGTAGATTGGTCCGAGTGGATCTGAGATCCATTTACCGGCAAAGAGATCGCACTTCTCTATTTCGATATCTAATTCAAGAAACAAAAGTCCCTTTATTTAGCCTCAAAGTTGCACATTTGCAACAAGATTAGACATTTGGAGACACTATATCCAAAACAAGTTCAAATTGGGAACAAAAGCATAATTTGAACTTGAAGTAGCACAAATTCTCACAAGAAGTTTTGAATCTTAAGAAATAAAGCATTTGGAGTAACTTCAAGATCCATGAATCATCATTTTCGGTAGACAAACTTAAGATCTTGCAAACATACTTCCAAAACACTCCTAGATCTCATAATTGTGCTCATAGATAAACATAGCTTTTTTTAGACACAAGACAGAATGGATAATTCAGATAAAAGTCAAATAGTTGTTCTTTTCTACTAAACTGATCTTACCCTGAGGAATCAGATCTTCGTTTTCTGGCACAAGAATCACCGGCGGCAGAGACCGTGCTGCGAATTTTCCGGTGACCGACGCAAAGACGGGAGAAAACTCGCCAGAGTGGATAATGAAGAGGCGGAAAGCGAAAACAGTTATCAGAATAGCAGAAACGAGCTTGATGATAAACACATTCTTGAAACTCATGGAGAATGATTTCAACTTCAGCTTCATTGAAGAAGATATGCACAGTGTGCTTTGGAATTGTCTGTGTTCTTTTGATATATTAATTAAATCATTCGACCATTTCTTAAAAAGAACCATATTCAAAAAACAATGAATAAAGAAGATATAAATCGAGTATTCTCGACATATCACAAAAGTGGAGTTATTATGAGTATTGAGTTCGTTTCATTTCTTTCTAATTATTTCAAATTAAATGTTTTGCAGTCACAAACAATTTCATTTCATTAATTGTGGAAAGGTGTGTTTTTAAGATTTGTTCTGCAGTTCATATTAGTAATGGACTTTTTTATTTTACTAGTAATCGAATTCTTTTCAAACTCAAAATAGTCTAACATTTTACATTTTCGGTAACATAATAAGTATTTGGTTTTTATGGATCTTAGAATAATTGTATAACTTTAAATGAAAAGGATGTGGCATGGTAAAAAATTTACATCAGAGATTTGATGTTTCTTGTATAATTTACTTATCCATCTAGCATTCATGTAAAAAAATTTTAATGTAAAATTTTGAAGTAGTTGAATAGGTTTAAGGGAGGTGTTGAATTTCAGGGGAATATGAGCTGGATTGTGGAAACATTGTATATATCTTCAATGTTATTAGAACCCTGGTTGATTTACAATCAAGAATAACAGAACCATTAGACCATAATAAAGAATTTGTTCAATTATGTTGTCACATTAGATCACAATAAAGAATTTGTTCAATTATGTTACCCCAAATTCTTATTAAAAATTTGGCGCCTAAAACTTGTGTTTGTTGGGCTTTAGCCTAGGATGTATACATTAGTCTTAATCATAAATGATAATAATCGGATGTCAAATATATATGTTGATGTAGAAATTTGGAAAGGTGAAATTTTTTCCCCCATAGTTTTCGAAATCATCGGAAATTGAACATTGACCGGAAAGTAGTGGATCTGAGTGATATAATTTTAAACAAAAAAAATTCAAAAGCACTTGGGGTTTAAACATTCTCTTAATCTCTTCTCAAGTCCTTAATCTTTTAGATGTAAAAGTTGAAAGGAGAAAAAAAAAAAGAAAGAAGATGGAGGTGTAATTAACAAAGAAAGAGTCGAAAAGAAGCAAAAGGGAAAACTGAAAGAGATTGGTCATTTGCATTTGAGTGTAATTAGTTAGTGTAGTAATTACGTGATGGGCCTGGCCTGCTTGGTTGGTAGTGTCTTAATGATCATCACTGATGAGATAAAAGACATTCACTCACTTGATGAAGACGAAATAAAAATAATAAAGTGTATGCATTCATCATCTTCCAAAAAAGAAAACACTCGTATCCCAATTCCCGCTGAATTAACTGTTCACTGTTCACTGCTCGCGTAATTCGAGGTTATGCTGAGTTAAGTTTTCAAGCTTGAAGACATCATCGATATGTCTAGTGAAGCAGCAACTGGTTTGGATTGGGACAGGAACAAGGAAAAATCGTCCGAATATGTTCCACTTGATGAGCACGAGATTCTGAAAGCCAAGTAGGAGGCCCTGAGGAGGGATCATGCAGCCCTGATTAAAACGCTCCACCTTCTACACAAATCGTCCCAACATGTTCCACTTTCTCAACACCAGATTTTGAAAGATAAATATGAGAATCTCATGAGAGAGCACGGGCTGACTGTAAATGACCTGGATAAGTTGCAGAGAGAAGCGTTGGTGGCCAAGAAAGAGATTGACAAGTGGAAAAACAAGTTTGGTGAGCTTAGAAAGGATTTCTCAGACTTAATTACGCCGCTACCTGAAACTGAGACACTACAACATCCAGGCAGTGCAGAGAATCTGAATGTGAACTGCAGCATTGTATCAGAAAATTGTAATTGAGTGGATCCTCTGTGAACAACTAAACTTGTTCTCTATGCAGATGTGATAGTGAATAGTGACGACGATGAAGGAAACCAAAGAGAAAGCAATGGAGGATACGCGAACTCATCAAAACGGAAACCAAATTCTTCCTTCATCCTCTGATCAAGACTTGAGGCACGTAGTCAAAAGTGGAATTTTCTTAACTTGATAAATTTTCGTGTTGTCGGTATAGATATGTAGTAACATGATTAGGAGGTTTCTGGTGCATTGCTCTTGATTTGGCTAGGACTAGGAGTTAAGAGTTTGACATGAAAGTTTGTATGGAAAGTTAAGAAACTATAACTGAATCAAGACTAGGAGTCTAGGACCATGTTTTGTTGGAGTAAGCAGATTCCATTCTAATCTGATTTTCACATTGTTCCTCAAATAGACTTTACTAATGAGATTCAAACCTCAAACAAGAGATCAGTGACAAGGTTTATTATGTTGTTGATTGAATCTATTAAGCTGTGTTCTTTAAAATTTATGCAAAAGTCATCAGCAAAGAAAAACAGAGAATGAGGAAAAAAGGGGATTGCTACGAATGGAATCAGATTGCACAGGGTATATTGTAAAAGTTACTAACAGAATTTGTGCAAATATTTAACATAGGAAACAAGAATAACGGAAACATGACATGACTCAAGGCAAGCTATGAGACTAAGATGTTGCATTAAATCAATCATGTGATCACAAGCTCAAAAGAAGCAAAAAAATTTTGAACAAAGGTTATGAAGGTCTCTTCGTAGCTGAACCTGCTCCCTAATAATCATTATCTTGACTCTGTATCGTGAACTTCTTTACTCTGTAACATTCACAAGTCGAAATAAAAACGTCGACGGTCAAGCCATGTTTGCAATCATACATAAACTTAAAACCAATCATGAATAAATGAAGACAGAGGCCTTGATCAAGAAAATGAAAACAAAACTACCTGGCTGCATCTAAAAATATATAAAAAAAAACACTGTCAGCTAAGTAATTCTCCAATGGTTTCACAATCTATTCTTCCAACATCTTAATTTTCTAATGATAATTATCACAACATTTATAATTATTCAAGAGTAAAGGTCTCCGCTCAAACACAGTCTATACCAACAACAGGGAGACTGTAACTACAAAATGATTTTAGCCACCAAAAGTGTGCAAACTGGCCACATAATAGTAACACTTCCTTCTTTGAAAAAACATAACAATCAAATGCTTATACTAAAACAGTAAAACCTTTACCCTGAAACGAATATTTCTTCCTTTACTACAGAATCCAGATTGCCCAGTTTTCCCCATAATTTATTAGAAAAGTAGAGTCCTCGTTTCCATAATTTCATTTAAAATATAGCAAAACGTAAGATATCTTCAGCAAAGCTCCATGCTTCACGAAGAACTTGGCACTTACATATTCAGTAGTAGAAAAATGTGCTAATTCAAACCCAATACGACACAAAAGAAACACCACACAAAGAATTTTCATCAAATAGGAGTATAAGGTGGTGTACCTTGGAAACGAAATCAGTTGCAGACGAGAAGATGTTGAATGAATAAATTGACGCGAATAAACCATTTCTCGGGGCCAAAGTGAGTCTATGCAGACAAAGCCAAGGTTGTGGAGATGTAAACTGCACCACAGGTCCAACAAAATCACACCATCACCCTCTTCTTCTTCCTCCTCCTTAGCCTGCGTTGATCCATTTGGCTCCAGGACTCTCATCGGTATGCAACTTTTATGGGTAGGAAGTCCACAGAGATGTAGCATTGCTGATGTAACTCTGTTCCTCAAAGGTTACAGGACGGTGTTTGAAAGGGATTTCACCAAATACATTGTTGCATGAACATTGAAGTATCCTAAACTACTGAACTCAGCTAGTTGAGGAGAGATGTTTCGATCTAGCTTATTGGTGTATAAATCCAAACTCGCAAAGCCCTTGAGCTTGGAAATACTACACCGGTGTGTTGGAACTCAATTTTCTGCAATTACAGAAAGTTGCAGGTTTTTTACATTTGCACTGTTCCGGCGATTTTCCTACCTTTTTTGGTCAAATGGCTTGCCGGAATGTTCGGGTCGATAGCTCGTTGGAAAGCTGGTAACGAACACTACAAGATGGTGTATTCACACGTCAAAAACAAAGTAATATTAAATGAGAAATGAATGGTTGAAGTTGGGTGCTTGGGATGGTTCAAAACTGTGAAATATATCCCACATCGGAAATGAGGGGCTTTTTTAAGTCCCTTATATACTCCCCCACCTTAGACAAGGTTCAAAATGGTTAAGAGACACACATGGATGATAGGAGGGTTGGGCAATGCCCACACGCGCGCCGAACTGAACCGAGTCGGGCGCGGGTCGTGGGCTCTTAGGCTCGCCGAGCCGGCCCATTTCTTTTTGGCCCAACTGTGATAAGTTGTTCCTATTTTTTCATAAAAAGATAAACGCTTCAACAGCTCCGCGATTCATGTGCGAGTGGTTGCTTCAACAGCTCCGCGATTCGTGTGCGAGTGGTTGCACCACCAAGCCTTATCCGTGTGCAACTCTCTCCTATAAATACCAGCCTCTCCTCTCTCATTTGATACACAATTCTACTTTACAAAATTCTCTGCAAAAACGTAAGTTTAGTTTAGTGATTCGAGAGTGTCGTTTTATTGGTTTGATAGGTTCATCAGAAGGGTGCTTCTTCTGATGTTCTTCCGTGGTTTTATCCTGGGTTTAAAGATCGCTGTCACCGTAGCACTACGGAGCGAATCATTTGGATTACGGAAAGTCTCGACTCCACGATCGTTTTTCTATTCGGTTTTCATTGATCTCTTTCATAATCTTTACATGTTTATTTCCGTGTATATGTTATCCGTTCTCATACGATTTTCAGGTTCTATAGTCGTAATCCAAATTTTTAAATCGTGTTATAACTTGAATCGGATTTCATTATGCGGTTTTTAAAACTGTTTTCTTTTACAAAGTTTTCTTAATCGAATTTATATATGTAAATGGTTCTTGCGATTCATGAGTGTTTCCGCGAGAAGTTTACGCGATCATTTTCATGAACTATCGATTCTGTTTCCGCGAACGCTTTCAAAGCGAGCTTGCAAAACAGTAAACACGAAAACGATTTATACAGACGCTTATATAGCGAGTCTGCAAAACATCCTATGATTATTTAGCTTTACGCTTAAATAATTATTTACGTAAATATTTTTTTAATACTTAAATATTTACTATATTTATGATTATTTAATACGTTTGTATTTTTCTATACACAGAATCAAACAAACGATAATGGCTGATAACAACGAAAACGCTGCTGCTGCTTCAAACGCTGCTGCTGCTTCAAGCGCTGCTACCACTGACATTCCAACAGCGATTGTCTCTGGTACAACTATTGAGCCCACTACCAAAGTGTATCCTGGATATCCGTCCAAGGACACCACCCACTTAGTCTGGGACAACGAATCTTGAGTCTGCTGTTGACTATGCTCGTCGGACTCTGTTTCAAACTGGTGCTCCTCCTACATACGGAATGCCACCAGATCTCATGTCTGCTCCAGTGGCCCCTGTCAGTACATGGATTCCTCAGGTGACTTCGGCGTCACCTCCGGTGCAGCAATCATCCGCTGCAACACTTTATGTGCAACAACCACTTGCCATCACAGAACCTGTTCAATCAATGGTCTCTTCAGAGGCTATTGGACTGCTTCCCTTCGAGTTTGTTGGGAAAGAGTTCAAAACGTGGCAAAAGAAGATGTTGTTCTTCTTTGCTGCGATGAAGCTGGACAAGTTCATCAAAGAAGACAAGCCTTTGATTCCATAAGGTGGCCACACTGTTCATACTCTTGCGAGTGTTGAAAGTTGGTTGCGAGTGCTGCTGCTTCAAACGCTGTTGCTGCTTCAAGCGCTGCTACCACTGACATTCTAACAACGATTGTCTCTGGTACAACTATTGATCCTGCGATCTCTAGCCCACTACCAAAGTGTATCCTGGATATCCTTCCAAGGACACCACCCACTGAGTCTGGGACAACGAATCTTGAGTCTGCTGTTGACTATGCTCGTCGGACTCTGTTTCAAACTGGTGTTCCTCCTACATACGGAATGCCACCAGATCTCATGTCTGCTTCAGTGGCCCCTGTCAGTACATGGATTCCTCAAGTGACTTCGGCGTCACCTCCGGTGCAGCAATCATCCGCTGCAACACTTTATGTGCAACAACCACTTGCCATCACAGAACCTGTTTAACCAATGGTCTCTTCAGAGGCTACTGGACTGCTTCCCTTCGAGTTTGCTGGGAAAGAGTTCAAAACGTGGCAAAAGAAGATGTTGTTCTTCTTTGCTGCGATGAAGCTGGACAAGTTCATCAAAGAAGACATGCCTTTGATTCCATAAGGTGGCCACACTGTTCATACTCTTGCGAGTGTTGAAAGTTGGCTTCATTCTGACTATATGTGCCGAGGTTAGATCCTTGGGCGTCTCACAAACCCACTGTTTAAGATCTACTGTGAGGTACCCACTGCCAAAGAGCTCTGGAACTCTTTGGAGAAGAAGTACAAGAAGAAAGAAGTTGGGTGTCAGAAGTATGTTGTGGCTAAATTTCTTGACTACAAGATGGTTGACACGAAACCCCTCATGCAGCAGGTGGAACAGATGCAATTACTTTGCTACGAAGTTTNTGGTGAACTGCCTCATTGAGAAGCTGCCTCCAAGTTACTCGACCTTCAAGAGTTACTTGAAGCACAAGAAGAAGCCAATGTCCCTGGAAGATGTCATTGAAAGGCTCCAGATGGAATCCAGGAACATTAGTGCTGAAGTACGCCTCCAGAATGAGCTATCTGCTAATGTTGTTGAACACAAGGGCAAAGGAAAAAGACAAGGTTGTAAGTTCTGCTAAAGGAAAATCACCTGCTTCAATGAATGATGGTTCGTCTACAAGCTTCAAGAAGACTGCTGATGCGACAAAGTTCAAAGG
>OVAP01004389.1:0-14690 GCA_900406295.1 Aurinia saxatilis | reverse complement strand
ATGTTGTGTTCAACTGACCCAAAAGATTTGGTCAACAATGCACCTCTTGGTATGAATGCCGCAATTGTGAAGGTTGATTTGGTGCATAAAGATACTGCTTTCTTGTGGAGACCAAGTGCTGAAGTGTCACTGTTGGGTCATGTACTTAATGAGAACATCGCATGGCCTATTCATAAGATACAATTAATCAGTCCTACTACATCTCTTGAGGAAACAACGAGGAAGTCACCTGCGGTAACATTTCTTCCCTTCTTGAATTTCTGTTAAAATGAATTTATGCTTGTTGAATTGGTGTTGATGTCCTGATGATGGTTAATTGATTATTGTGTTTTAAATTCTAAATGCTAGAGTGCCAGTAACAGTACCAATAGTAACAAAGGTGCAAAACAAAAGTGCATCTTGTTATACTGCAATGACTCTGGACAAAGAGTTGCACAAGGCCGAATATCTTCAACTGATCCAACAAATAAGGTTCATTTTGTCCCTTTAGGTCCCAATGCAAGCAAAGTATGGGTAGAAGTTTCTAAGATTGGTGGCGCAAGAGTGTGGAGACCAAGTTCAGAAGTTGAAGTCATATCTGATGCAGTAGGAACAACTGTGCCTTGGCCTAATGATAAACTCATATTGCTCTGAAAAAAAGTTTCCATGGTATCTGTTGTTTTATGTTAGTAGTTTCCTTATTATGACATTTATGTACAATTTCTCTTACGTTTGTGACAGTGGTAATGAACATCTCGTTTCTTTGGAATATAAGTTATTGTGTGTTGGACATAATTTGTATATTGATGGTAATTTTCTTCTAGATACTAATTAATAATTACGCAGAAAAATACCTATTTTGAATGCTATAGAAAGAAATCCATACGGAATGTATCACATAACACATATCAAATGCTGTAATAAATTAATACATAACAACTTTCAAACGCTGTGAAAACATTATTAATAACAAAAATAAAGCGTGATTAAAGAGTATTTTATTGCATAATAAAATCCGCTATAATAAGTAAGGATTTAATAGCGTCACCAAAATCCGCTATCTAAAGTACCAAACCTATTATCGCGCTTGATGATAGAGCGTTTAACTAAACGCTATTATAACTTTATATAGCGTTTTTACGGTGCTATTAATACCCATTTTTCCTGTAGTGGTAATACTGTCATAAGAGAAGGGAAGTGTGATGGAGACTTTAAAGCATGACAGCCCTGAAAAAGGGAAATTTTATTGTTGTCTCTTACAATCCACCCAACATCGCTAAACCTAATAGGATTTAACCAAGAGATAGCTACATTATATTTAACAAATGGAGGTGGTGGTTTCTGCCACTGTTGCGGTTCAACTGTGTCTGGAATAATTTCATCATGTGCATTAACAGTAACCCATTCCTGGCATTCCGACGTAGCTCGTTGTATGATAAAATATGTTGTCCACAATTGTTGTTCAAAAACAAGGGCATTTTGCGATTTCTATAATTGCCGTAATAGCCACATGAAGGAGAGTAGCGCCTCATTATTGTTGATCTGAGCAACAAGAAAATGAATATTGAGAAACATGGAATTAAGCGAGAACCCGTTAGGCGGAGTACTTAATCTCGATCGTTCCCAGACCTCCCTAGCAAGAGGGCAATGAAATAGCACATGCGTGATTGTTTCATTAGACAAACTACATGCCATACAAATGGGGTCCACATTCATTCCTCGTGAAGTAAGACGATCCTTAACCGCAAGAGCCCTATATAAGCATTTTCATAAGAATTGTTTGAGTTTTGGAGCAGTTTTAATCTTCCAAATTTTACTCCACAATGCTTTCTCCACGGGAGGAAGAGGATTAACATTTACTGATGGCGAAGTCAGAAGTAAATTATACCCACTCTTCACGAATATCAACCTGATGAAGTGTATCCCCAAATATAGTTGTCTCTATTGATTGTGGATGGCTTGATTTTACGTATAAGAGCCACGTCTCTGTCATTAAAAAGTTCCTCGAGCAAATTATCATCCCAACTATCAATCCCCTCAACTATTAGATCTGAGACAAGATAGTTGTCATCAAAGGTTCGCTGACAGGGAACTGGTATACGTGAGGTGGAATCAAATACTCAATGAGAAGAATACACTAGGGTGTCTCACTCGTTCCCAATCGACCGCACCAAGCCTTTTAGCAATAACTATCTACCATGTATAAAGCTTCTCCATGCATAAGAGGGACGGTCTCCTACTTTACAATCCAGGAATTCTCCATTCTGAAAATACCGGCTTTTTGAAAGTCGGGATAAAAGAGAATGGGGATTTTCGATGAGTCTCACATATATTGCTATTTAGTTTCTGGTTTCCTTCACAAAATTAAAGTTTTCCCAATTTTATGAATAAGAGAAGAAAAAATCTAATCAATGAAAGAAAAAAATCATTATTTTTCTATGAATTTTGTTTGTAGACACCATCACCATTTCATCAAACAATTTTTCGGTGGCCAGTGTTTGAGGCAGTGTCGTGTTGTTTTCTTTCATCTTGATTACTCGCATCTGTCCTTTTTTCCCCATTTGGATTTAACAGGAAATAGAGTTTTGTTTGTTGTCTTTCTTTTTCAAAGCGCTAAGATTCACTTCGTGATTGAGTAGTTGAATATGTTTTATCCATTCGTAATATGGTTGATAACTTATAAACCAAACAACTGTCCACATACTTGTCCAATTATATAAAAATGAATCTAATTATTGACCATGAATTATCTACTCCATTTATTCGTTATGTAATTATCAAAATTGAGCAACATGATTGGAATCGCACCAATCTCACCATACTTTAGCTTATACAAAATCTCAATATGCACTGCACAATAAACAAAAACAACATGTGACTTCTAAAGCGAGCAAAGTTCATTCTATATAATTTAATAATTGTACCTCTTTGTTGTAAAGATTAGATTTTACAGAGTCGTAATCATACTCTTGAAGACATTCCAATGTCAATTATAATTCAAGGCTAAGTTTGTATTTGACATCGATTCTACTCAACTCGCTGTTGTTGTCGAAGTATAACATAGCTAGAAGACCAAATCAAATCAAATCCAATCCATACATGAACAATCTAGCTATTCCTACTAAATTTCAAAAGCAAAAAGAATCAAAACCAACAACAATCAAACCAATAAAATTTAACAACAATGAAACCAATAAAATCCCAAAACTAGGCAAGTTTGTTACAATAAACAGAAAACGATCCAAACAGGTCTAGAAGATACATACATATACACAATTCAAGCAACTTTCATATGTTGGATCACTTTGAAATATACATTTCATATATGTTTTTATACATTCATGATTATCTCGAGTACCACAAAGGAAAAGAGTCAAGAGACTTTGTGTGTGTGTGTGTGTGTTTTTTTTTTTTTTTGTCTCAAAACCATTTATTAACGGGGAAGAATGGGTGAACCATCGAAACACATGCAATAACCAAAACAAAAAAGGTAAGTTACGCATAAGAAACAAAACACAGAGTGTATAGAACTAAACTACCGCTTTGAGGACTCAAATAACAACTCTTCGGATAGCCAGGCTGGCCCATTACAGGCAAGATATGACTGATAACATTGTCCTTCAGTAACACTTTTAGCAAGCTTAATGGCTACTTGACCGAAGATGGGCCATTGGATACTTCCAATCCATCGAGCTGTAGACAAATATGTATTTCGTTTATAACATTATGAAAGGAGGGACAACTACGTGGATATAGTACAGCCTCAACCACTTGCGTGCAAGAAATCTCGAAAGTGATTTTTGTCCTAAGAAAGATAGCTAGACAATTTGTTGCCCATAGCGAGGCTAACGACTCTGCTTCCGAGGTCGAAGCCACCCTAGAGTAAGCTCTCCGACAAGGTCAAAGCCACCCTAGAGTAAGCTCTTCCGCTATGAAACAGAGAAATGAACTTGAATCACATAATACCCAAGCCACACCATGATTACTAGAAGCGTTGACCCAAGAGAAAACAACGTTACACTTAAACTTCAATGGCAATGGTCTTTACATTTCATGCCTTTAACAAATGCCAAAGTACCCAAGGAAACTCCAACTCAACATCCGATCTCAAAGACAATGAAGTGAGATGATGAAGATTTAGGAACACTGAGTTTTGTGAGAACCCAACTTGAGGCCGAGATATACCAAATAGTAACCATGTTTGATTTACCATTTGACATGTAAATAATACGTGGCAAACTGTTTCCTCCTCACAACCATATGCTAGACATCGATCGAGTATTAACTTATAAACCCTTTGAAGACAATCATTCACCAACCGTTAAAGCTTCAGAAAGTGTTATCCATAAGAAATACTTTATCTCAGGTGAAGTTTTCGTCTTCCATAGCTTGGACCATAAATCCTTTTCTTATGGAGCCAGCGAAGGAGAAGCAATACCATCCATCAAAGCAAATAGTTTGTAGCCACTCTTTGTAGTATAATGTCATGTTTGAGTGAAACTCCACATGAACATGTCTTGAATAGTGGTTGAAGGTTGATTTCAACCACCAATATTATAATCGATTAGATCCAAGAATCCGATCATGACATCGTAAGAGCTTTGAGTAGTCCTTGGTGGACGCTCCATTGGATCCCAATCCAATTAGCCGTGTAAGCATAACTATTGCTCCCATTATCGATAGAACGAAGAAGGCTCTTCTTAATCAGTTGTCGTCCAAAATGCATACTTCTCCAAGCGTAGGACAGCCACGAATCCACCCTACATTCCAAGAAACATCCAATGTGTAAGTATCGACTCATTAAAAGTCGATATAACAAGGAGTTTAGTTGGTAAAAAATTCGCCGAGACTGTTTAGACAATAAGTGATACGCTCCTAGCTAGTCTAAGAGGTTGATCCCAAAAATCTCTCTCGTGTGGGTTGAATCCAGCGATGAATCTCGAGTGAAGATGGTGATGGCTTTGCTGGAGCAGGTGATGAATGACTTCAGTAGCACGGAACAAATGGGGAATCGATTAAAACTATCAAAAGATGCGAAAAACTCTTGATCTTTCGAACCTAAAATCAGGTTGAATATGACACACCAACAAGATCAAAAGATGTTAAAATATTGCACACTTCACTGATCAAACAAGTAGAGAAAAGATTGAGAAATAAAATGTTTAATAGATTGCAAAGGAGGAGATTACATAATTCTTATACACAAGCAAAAAGAGTTTTAGGAACTCGTTTGTAGAAAATTGCAGAAAAATAAATTGGTTAACATGACTTTTAATGCAGATTGCAAAAATCTAAAACTAAACAAAAAATTAAAACGAAACCAAGGTCTAATTAATTTAAATGGTTTAAACCCTGCAGACCGATATAACCTCATGCAATCTTTTATTTAGTATGTTAGCAACAAGGATTTATTGAGAATGTGTGACCGCAATACCTCGTTAAAAACCTTGGTTGACAAAACTCAATGAGAAAAAACCAAGCCGAGGAAAAGAGTACAATGAGTTGCACCTCTTGTTGCTAACCTTAAGCTAGCTAAGTCATAACCAACGTGGCTAGACTAACTCTCATGCTTAAGTTGCCTTTAGCCAAACTTAGCATTGTGATAATGACTATCTTCCATTCTATATCCTTAGACGATGGAACAGAGTCTAAGGGCAGGACCAATGCATCCGGATCCTCCTGCTTTTCTTCTTGTTTCTCCTTAGCTCCATTCATTGATCCTCTTGCTTCCTACTTTGTTCTTAGTCCATTTAGCTATGGTTCTTGCTCATATTCAAGATGCTGCCTAGCCATGATCATATCAATAAGGATTGACTAAACTTGGAAATGTAGTGAAAACCTAAACCACCGTCTTCTTTGCTTAAGCATAGCTTCTTCCAAGCCACCCAAGAGATTTTCCGACGATTAGTTTCACTACTCCACCAGTACTCCGTTATTACACTTGTAAGCTTTTGGCATAAATCCTTTGATAACCGAAAACATGATATATCATAGACCGGTAAAACTAAAGCGATGATTTAAGCAAGATGTCCTTCGTTTCGAGAACCAACAATTCAGCCTTAATCTTATCTTTTCATGAACAAAATTAAGCAAACGGCCCTTATAGCCACTAAAACATTCTGCAAACCCAGATAAAAACCATCTCCACCTTCATGCATCATTCCCAACGTTTCCTTAACCAAAGTCTTAGTGTTCATTAGGACATGAGAACCAAAGATAATCGATGACTTATCATGGTTAATCAACTATCCTGAAGCCTCTCCATATAGTTTCAAACATCTATTTACATCAGTGCATTCCTCCACCGTATATGGCATAGTTGTTAACGAAGATTTTGACACGTCGGCAAGGGTGATTTTATGGCTATTTTGAAGGAGACTATGGTTTCGTTTTTTGCGGCGCACGACAGTCCCGTTGTGGACATGGTGTTACCGGAAACGGCAAGAGATGATGACGGGTAATAAGTTGTTTTCACAAATTAATAAGTATCACCAGAACGATGTAGTAATAAAGGATCAAATCCACAAGTTTCAGATATCACACTGTAATCTACTAAATTATTTAATCTAGCTAAGATAAATCAAATAATGTGGGTGTTTGCTAATTTCTATTGGTTTAATTTAATAATAAAAAGACGTTGGACCTAAGGATAATCAATGGAATGCATACAACACCGGATGTTTATTCAGATTTTAAATTTAAACCATCTTTAACTCAAATATAATTATAGATTAATCCACTTTCGTGCTATCAACCACTTTTCTAACCATTTAGATGTCTAAACTTCCGTTTGGATCTAAAACAGCTGAGAAAGAATTAATCGAATTTATTTTATAAGTTCAGAATCCGCTTTAGCATCAACTTTCGTTGGCTAAAGACAGATAGCTCTCCTAGCGAATTTTTCTAGATTCCTATTACACTTTCGTTTAATAGATAATCCTACAGATGAAAACCAGGTGATCAAGCTAGCTTAAGCATTATATCATCACTAAGAGGAAGAATTTATGGATCTAATCTATCTACATCCAGTTTCTAGCCTAACAATCTATGATTCCCCTAGATTTAACTAACTAACTACTCACACGTGATGAAATGAACAAATAACAAAGACATAATGAAGAACATGAATCAAGAATAATATAAATCTGAATGATATTAAAAACAAAAATAATGAAATAACAAGGTTTAGAAGATTTCTCCACAATGGTAATGAAAGGAAACTAATGGCAATGAGCAAGCTTTCAAGAATCCTCAAGCAAACAAGAACAAAATTCAAAGAAAGGGAGAACAAAAGTGTTTCCAAAGCAAAGGAGACTCAAGATTGCTGCTGTGGATGCTCAAAACTCATTTATATGAGAAGGATTTCGTCCATTATCAAGGAATTAAGTGGTGATTTGCCCAATTTTTGTGATTGAATATTTTCCCAAAATGTCTCTTGCAGGCTTGCGAACGACCGTTCTGATGCCCAAATCGTTCTACGCGCATTAATTCTGAAGATGGACTTATTTATCTTCAGTAAAACAATCATATCTTCTCAGCCGCTAATCAGAATGACTCAAAACCACCACCAAACTGAAGCTAACGTAATTTCCTATGTCGTGTCAAAATTTGAGATTGGAATTCCTATGGAAAGCCTTCGTCTGACACGATCTTTAAGGTACTTTAGACTAGTTATGCATTGTCATTTCACTTGTTTGCCTCTTTTTTGCCCCAAATCTTCATTCCGAAGCTTCATTCCAAGCTCCAATGCATTAAGTACCTGTCAAGACTCTAAACAAACCAAGACTCGAAAAACAAAGGAAAAACAAGTATAAAAAGGTTTTAAAAACGCAACACATCAACGGGAAGATACTAGGGAGTCCAGCGAAGGTGATGGTGCAGTCTGCGAGCAGCAACAGTGCCACGGAAGAAGTGAATCATGTAGGAGATGCGGGTGGTGTCAAGATTTCACAAGATGATGTGGATGGAGGTGACGCGAACAAGCTTATGAAGACCTTTTGGGCTAAAGTGGTTCACAATCATGTGGGACTTACCAAGTATGAGATTGAATACAAAAAAGTTGATGGTGTCCAAAAAATTCAGATATCAGCTGAAGTCATGAATGATGTTCCGCAAATAGCCCGTATTAACCAAATAATTTGTCCAAAGCGCATAAATATTATTGGTTTTCATAAGTTTGAGTAATTAAATATCATAGATGGAAAAAATAAAAAGAAAATAAATATGTTGAATATGTCAAGGATATTGTTGTAAAAAAAACCTTAAATGTCCAACTGCCTTTGAAATCTTTATAGTGTACGTGTGTAATTTATCAATTCTAAACAAGTATATGGAGTGATACCGACTAAAATCATACATGTTTGAAACTTCAAATGAAAACAAAATCGAAAAATTTCTTTAATCTTTACTAAAGTTAGAGGTGTGGAAACCTATTCCATAATATTTGATTTCATGGATAAAGCAAAACTTGATTATTCGTGTGCGGGTTATAAATATAATAGCAGTGCTACATTGCTACATTGCTACATTGCTACCAATATACAAAATGGAATTAATGTTAACACTGATAAACATGAAAAAGAAGTGAGGTCGGTCGAACCAAAAGCTGATGATACTTTCCCTCTACAGCAATCAAGTTATCAAAAACCTTTTTCCTATCACTTTATTTCTCCCTTTTTTTACTTTCCGTGACATGTACATAGATAACCTAGTGTACTATATGTAGTTTCTTTTTGAAAATCAGCTAAATAAATTGTTATTCTTAAATATTGAAATAACTTTTTGTAATCACAATAAACCAAATAACAATATCGCATAAATATTATAATTGTTATAAAATTTAGTTATCGTAAATCACAATGTGATATGTAGTTCGCATAAGCACAAAAACAAATATATTTAAAAGACGAAATGTTGTAAATTATGATAAAGACCGTCTACCTGGAAAATTATGTATAAAAGTTTCATCAAAATATAATGCTTTTTGTAATCATCAAGAGAGAATTTCTTTTGTTATCAAAATGTTTTCTTTTAATTCAGTAACTTCTCTCTATCATTTAGATGTGGAGGAATTCCCATATCTAGTTTTTTATTTGTAGAAAATTGAATTTGTAACCAGAGCCTATATGAATCTGGTTGCATCTTCACACGATAAAAGTGTATATGAAAAATGATTTGTTGAAGCAATGGGTAACAAAATCCCAGCATTTATGTGAAAGTAAGTTTTTAAAACACATGCCCTAGTTTTTTGTTTCTTACCTTTATTATCTTCTTAGATTCCCAAATAAAATTAAATTTAAGGGAAAACAGTAATACACCAGTCTGGGACCTGACAACACTAATTATTTCCACTCCCCGTTTTACCTTTTCCTTTTGGCTTTTTCTTTATTAGTTTATTTAATTCCTTAATCATGATTATTCAGCTAATAAATTATTATTTACCCAAACCCTTTGGTTTCAAAATCAACCACTTTGTCATATCTAAACCCAACCACCTTATCGAAATTTCCCAGATGAGGACGTATTTCTCTGCTACCAATAAAACTATTGAATTTATATTCTTATTCTGTATGAATACTTAAAAACCAAAGTACAAGTTTTAGTATAATTATATAAATATCGCCAATATGCAACTGTGTACTAATAATAATTTAAATATTAGCCCTTTCCGTTTCCAAACCAATTTTTTTTCCATTATACTTTTGGAAAAAAAAAAAGCACAATTGATGCTTCCGCTTTAGAAAACTTCTTTCATGAACTGCAATTATTCTATTTTGGAACCCATCCCCCTCTAAACATTTTCTTCGAATAAATAATAATAAAAAATCCATTATTCTAACAACAATTACAACTAGGCCTAATTACAACTCAAGTGACATTATTGTAATCCGTATAAATATTTCCCTATTCAAGTTTCTAGTTTGTTATCTGTAGATCATTTAATTCGTGATGCAAATTTTATACACTCATCGAGCCATATGATTTCATGATCCAATACATTTATTCCATAATGTTAATTGTATGAATCATTTCATTTCAAGATCATTAGCAGAGAAAGTCAGATATGTTTGAACTAATTTGGAGATTAGCTATTTCCAAGACTGGCATTTCATCATCATAATTAACACTTTTTTTAATTTTCAATGAATTTAGGGAAAGTTGCAGCCTCTGATGATAGTTTTTTCTTTTGCTTGATAGGCTCTGGGAATTACAAAATTTAGGCCCTACCTTTGATGAATTTCATGAGTTTTGTCTATATCTTTTTTATAACAGTATTTATTTGCAAACCTTATAAATGTCCTTACTAGTACTTTCACTGTTTCGGTTTATATGATGTTTTAGAAAGAAAAAAAAATTATTTTAATTTTCAAAGTAATGTTTTTAAATTTCTATCAAAAGTTTACTGAATTTTGAGGACTGTTTATATTTAGTTGATTAATTTGGATTTGATGCAAAAAGCATGTTTTGGTTTTTAAAATGTGTACACTTAAATGAATTCTTAATACATTTAAAAAAAACTAATTAAAATAAAACATAGGAAATAGGTTTTACTGATTGATCAATTCATAATTCTTTGATGTTCAATTCAAAGATCATTAGTCAACAGAGTGATAACATTACGACTTTCAAATCGATTTATTCTTATGATTTAATTTATCGACTCTTAACAACGAAATTTAATCGAATTTTAATTTATTTTTAGAACATTATTTTGATAATAATGACACATTTCTCTTCACAAAAGACAAGGAGATATTTTTTCTAAGAAGTTGTGGATCATCTGGCCCATGATACTTTTATTGAATGATAGCATGATGGAATATTTTATTTCACTGTTTTTAAAAAATAATAATTAGAAAGGAAATATAGGTGTTTACATATAAAATATAAATTGAGAGTTTGTAATGGGTACTTTAGAACAATACTGAAGCATCAGTACACTTCAGCCAATTGTTTAAATTTTTGGAGTTTAACTACATATACCCATTTTTTATCTCATTAATCACACATATCAATCTTCATTCTTTTTAGTTATTTTTCTTATAAGAAATCTAAAATACTACTATTTAAATATTAGCTATCTATGGGGGTTTAAGGTTTAGGATCTAGGGTTTAGGGTTCTAAACCCTAAAATCATAAACCCTAAAAAGTCTTTCCACCCCTAATAAACCCTAACCTCCTAAAATATAAACCCTAAATCCTAACAATTAAACCCTAATAGTTATTAAAAATTAAACTTTAAGTTTATAAGGGTTTAACCCTAAATCATAAACCCTAAGAAAATCATAAACTCTATAATTTTACTAAACCTTAAATCCTAAAATCCTAAACCCTAACAAATATATCATTTATAATGAAAAATAGTTTTGGTAAATAAAGGGTATAATGGTATTAAAATAAAAAGAGGTGGATCTATGTGATTAAAAAAAGAGGTGTGGTTATATATGGTTAGTGAGTATGTAAAATTGGATATATTTGTCATTCTCTCTAAATTTATATTCGTCTCGACATCTCCATAGTGAAAAATTGCAAAACAAATGACATGCTGCTAAATTTGTCTAAAAACTCTTCGTTTTTCTTACATGATAAAAGAAAAGAAGATAACTGAATCTCCATATGTACAATGGGGAAAAAAAAATTCTAGCCGAGAATAATTTTTTTGTTTAGATAAAATGAAACTGTAGAATTCAAGAATGTGGTATAGATATTTTGATGGTAATATGGTAATAAATAGTTTGATTCTAAAAAGTTGAAATCTATTTAAAAATTGTTTCGCATTTTTACTATAGATGAAAATTAATTCATCAACTTCTTTTGTTTAACAATAAAACTACCATTATGTAGACATGTGTTAAAAAAAAATCGACTGAATTAACATTTTTTTTTTAGCAAAGAGTTTACCCTTACACATTTCATACAATCTGATTTGCCTTGACTCAAAGAAAGAGCCAAATGAATAAGGTTTTATTGGTCCACGATGAGTTCATGTGCTGGTATTGTTGAGAATTGTAACCTTGGATCTAAACTTAGGTCTATCTTTTGATTAAATTTTACTGTGTAATTATGGGGGGTTAGTTTTCAATTGTCCTAATTTGTGTTTTTCTGTGTTAGGATTTCTGTCTCTGGCGAACAGTTTAAGTTCGGCCGGTTGTGTCTCCTGGGACTGTGGCCCGCCTGCTAAAACTTGTATCTTATCCTGTATGTTTCAGTTTTAATAAAATTTCAGATGAAAAAATAATAATTAAGTTTCATCGGTCAGTACAAAAGAAAAGATTTCACACTTCAGTTGTGGAAGGTCAATAAAACAGTTAGACAAAAATATATCACATTGATAACTAAATTGTTTGACAATGAATATCACAAGAAGACTTTTCTTGTTATCAAACAATCCAACTGACGTAAATTTAAATGCATCTGAAAGATCATTCTACAAACTCAAAAAGCAAAGAATACCATAAAAGAATTATCATCGAAATTAAATTTTCAACATGACATATACAAGGGATGAATGATTTTGTTAATAGACTAAGGTTGAGAGGATTTGAATTAAATATAAGAGGATTTATGATTGTGTAAATAAACAATTCAATAACCATTGTGTATGAAAATATATAAAAGATATATGGATAAAGTTTTATATGTCATTAAGCAAAGACAATAATGCGAGAAAGCGAATTGTTTAGACAATTCAACACGGTTTATCATTCACCTATTTGATGTATGTATTCTTTAATATATTATCTTAATAAACATATACTTCTTCTCTTTCTTAAAGAGTATTGTTTTGACACATTTCACACAAATTAATAAAATCATTGAATTTTCTATTTTAACTTTATTTAAGATGTTATATTTTGTGGTTTTGTAATTAGTAAAGTTAAAAAATAGGAATAAAATTGAAAAACTAGTAATAAATATGCACTGAAAAGCCAAAACGACACTTTAAAATGAAACAAAATTTTAACTCTAAACCGACACTTAATATGAAACGGATGGAGTATAACCTTAGACTTCTTAACAACAACTACAAATGAGTAGACTCTAGAGAAGAATTTGTATTAAACATGTTTTTCCTACTCCGAATGCAACATGTAGATGTAACGTAACCTGTATTAGGGGTCGAAGAATACAATATATACGATTAGACATGATCAATCAATTATGTTAATCCTCTTTACTTTTAATTCCTACAAGTTTGTGTTAATACCAGCATTCTACTACGAATTTGTATTAATAACGGGGTTCCAGTATGCAAAATAAAACATGGCGTAAAGGAGCCATGAAATAACAATATACGATTTCGAGAACTAAATATGTAAATGTCAAATTTGAATAAAAGACTGAGATGGTGACTTTTTCTGTTTTTTTTTCAACAACATTCTTATATTAAATTTACACTGCGAGTACAATCCAGAGAAGATGGGAGCTCGACGCTAAGGAGTCCGCTTCGAGAAGGATCAAACAAAACACAAATTACAAACACACAGTAAGTAGATAGGATAAAAGATTACAATAAAGAATGATAACCATGCACTCCTTCGAGAGGACAAATTCTTAAACCATAAGATGTGAGTGAACAGAGTTCTGAGTTCATGGAACCTTAGCGACTGAGCTTTGTAACTTGTTTTTCAGTAGAGGGAAACTTGATAAGAATATTCTCTCCGCGAGTAAGAGGAAAAAGTTTGATTTGGTGAGCGATGAAGAATACTCGAGCGGTGAAGGAAGCATGAATGGCAAAGGAAACTCATGAAGGATTCATCTCGATCTTACCTGGAGGCGGAGCTTCTTGGTTATAGTGTGTAGGAGAAATTTAGGGTGAACCGTGTGTTTCTTACGTTTTTGTAGGAAACAGAGGGGTAGTGAGAGAGGAGACACAAGTGAGTCATGTCGTTGATGAGGTCGTCAGGAAACGTGGCCTAAAGGCCGGTGCCCGTAAGATAGTAAAAGAAGCTTTAAACTGAAGATTTTTATTTTGGTTTGAGATAATGGTGTGTGGGAGAGATCTGTTTGAATGAAGGAGGTGGTTCGGGAAACAAGTTCATATGGAATCAGAGACATGATTAACGGAGGTGAAGCGGCGAGATTAAATTTCAAATTGGAGGGAGGTGGTTGTCTCGGTTTGTATCTGGGAGAGAAGAGGCTAGGAAGAACTTAGAAGAAGTCTTTGAAATGGTGACTGTCAATGAAAAAAATGAGAATGAAAATGAAGGGAGAAAAAAAGATGGACAAAAATAAAAGTAGTTGTGGTGAATTTGGAGGTTCCGGCAAAAGGCAGTCGGAGGCAACAACGGTGGTCCTAGCAAGAGACAAATTAAACAAGGGCAAACTTTATCAAAGTAGGTTCGGAAAATTTCAAAGATTTTAATTTTACGAAGATTCAACGCATCTCTTTTTTACTAGTGCCATTTAGATTAAAGATTATAATGAGAGTGTGCGAGATTAAATTTAGAAAACACCTTTTAGTTTTAATACTAGGTTTGAATCTTTGTATTCATACAAAAGAATTTTAGGTCAACAATATAAAAAATACATCAAGTTAAGTTCGAATCCAAACAGTTACAGAGTGACGGTTCGAACACAAACTAAGTAATCTACAAGTCATGGTCAGAGAGTTATACAATTTTAGTTATGAGATTTCTAGGTTATGTTCACCAATTATGTTTATAACTGTGTGGGCAGGAATTCACACACAACCAAAAACTTGTCTAACG
>OVAP01004388.1:0-14694 GCA_900406295.1 Aurinia saxatilis | reverse complement strand
AAAAAGTGATGATTGACCCAGAAATTGTAATTAGAGTTGTATCATTTGCATCGAAAGGTGGTCTTTCTTGACGTTCAAAAAAAAAAGGTGGTCTTTCTTATGGATTTAAGAGTTCCCCACAACAGTTAAAGTTTTTTTTTTTTCAACGAAAAATTTATAATTCAAATAAAATCGTTCTGAATAATTCAAAGTATTTTTATTTTATGACATAAAAATAGTCAATTATAAATTTTATATTTCGTTTTTCAGCTATATTTACCCTCTTCGGTTTATGTTCAATTTATGATTGAAATCAAAACTTTCGAGCCNATATTTACCCTCTTCGGTTTATGTTCAATTTATGATTGAAATCAAAACTTTCGAGCCAAAAAAAAAAGTTTCATTTTGAAATAATGAATATTTAGTCAATTAGGTACTGTAGATTAAAAATTAGGGAACCTAAACTATTTAAATGTTATTATAAGATCTACAGAAATTTATTTATGGAACATTACAGTCTACAGATCATGATACATACCATCCTTTATATTATCCAGATTAGTTAATCAAATTCACTTTGTTTTTGGCCATTTAAGTTTCACTAACAAATTCCAAAAAAATTTTTTCCCTAACAACAAATAAAATTAATTATGATTGGTGAATAGGCTTCTCAAGCTGTAGATGTGTAAAATTTAATTACAGTCTTTAAAGTATATTTTTTTGTCAATCTCACTTTTATCATTTTAAAATCTCTAAAGACTGTAAAATTGATTAGTCTTTAAATTATTTACATTATATCTAGCCATCTTCTTATATATTTTTAAAATTTTTTATTTATTTATTCACAGAAATATAAAAGAGAACCGAATTGATTAAAATATATGAAAATTATATTTATATTTTTTTTATTCAAGATGATTCAAGAAACGTTACTCGAAAATTAAAATTCTACATATTAGAAAAGAAAAAAAAACTGGTCATATTATGCTAATCACTTAAGTGATTTACAGAAAAAAAAAATAATTGAATCATAAATCATGAAGGATGATATTAACTGAAGAAAAGTATATTTATATATTAACATCAATAAATTTTCAGGTATTCTTCATTTTACATTTACTAAAAATAATAATTTTTATTTTTTAGTTAATTTTCAAATTTAGTTATTTATGTTTTCCACTATTCCATCCCTTACATTTTCTAAAAGATATTTAAAATGAGATAAGATAAAAATTTAAGAGAGAAAATATTAGTAAGCGCAAAAAAAAGTCAATCACTAGGAATTGGAAAATCCAACATATATCAGTAAATATAAATAGAACTTGCTATGTAATAAGTAATAGCAGTAACTAGCTTAGGTTCATGAGGACTTAAAACTAGTTTTTTTTATAAAATTATTATTCATCTAATATCAATATCAAAACAGAGTACGAAGCAAAAACAAGACATGGATAACGAAATAAACAGAAACTAACGACAAGCATCAAAGATTTATATAAAATCTATAAAGATGCTTCAGGTCGATTCCTAACACCATGATTAGGGTACTCTCCAATGCGATCAAATCGAGATCCAAAATCACACTCTCCGTATCATATGCCTTCTTGAATCTTGTATATATCTACTTTGTCAAGTCTCCTAGTTGCACTACTATTCCTTGATAAGCAAAAACAGCGACCACAACCATTTATCCACATAAGGATCAATGAACCAACAACAATGGACAATAAAACTAAAAAAATTACAAGGAAAAAAACCTCAGTCATAAGCTTTATCTCCCGCATAAGTATCTGGAAAAGAGATATAAGTCCAAACAAGGGCAACTACAGCCTCATAACACCAAGCTCAAACAAGGGAAACCACAACCTCATAACACCATATGGAACACACACAGCTAAAGAGGAAAGGCCAGCATCGGTATTGAGGAAGCCACCGCACGACGATCGAGAAGACCACGAAGGGAAAAGGGAGGTCGGTAAGAAAAAAGAACAAAAATACTAGTTTGTTGGAACCTTCTTTCTAAAAAATATAGCTTAAAAGATAAAATATTATTGAGAAGTTAAAGAAAAAAATGTTGTATTCCATCACTAAATTTTGTATCTTCAAACTTTGAGTGTGTACTATCTCATTTTGTATAAATATCAAGAGTTTTCATTTAAATATAAACAATTTTACTAATCCCCAGAAAACTAATAAAAACACAAATCCTTAAAGTTATCCTTATAATCACACACTATGACTGTAGAGTGTAGACCAAACTAAATTGTATGAAACTAGAGTTCCAAAATTTTCATATTATCATAAAAACATCAGGCTAATGTATCAGATTTTATTCCTCAAACACAATCGTGCATATTTACACTAATGTCCAATTTTGTATGATAAAATATATCCCTAATAATCTAGATTTATTTATTTAGAATATTATATTTTAAAAAATAATGTTGTGTCAAGCTGCGGTTGGAACACGTGGTAGTATTAACATTTGATTAATATTTTAAATAAAGAAAATACCATTCAGAAATAGTAGAATAAATATGATATCAATCCATATGTTTATTTGTTTCTAACTATGACAAAAAAATACATAACTTAATAAATACTATGTCCTAAAGATAAGCACAAACAAATTATTATGGTAACTAGGACAAAATAGGAAAACATTTTCATCTGTCTTTCAAAGATTCAAAAGATAAAGGTTAAAGAAAAGATAAGTATACACTCTACACGATCTAAAAAAAATTAATGTAAAGTTAGTGACTCATTCAACGTAACGATTTAAGGACTAGTTAAGAATTTAATTACTTACTTTCAAAGTTAGAATCTAAGAGATTGACAGATTGTGATAATCTAATGTATGTGACTCGTCATTCATTACCTTAAATTTTTTTGCCATTTACATGAGACCAACGTGTTACAACTCCCTTCGATTGTGATTATCATCTAGTGTTGACCCTTTCCCTCATTTCTTCCTTCTATATATATGAGACCAAACTGCTATAACTCTCTTCATAAAAAGCTATCAAACAAAACACAGATCAAGATCAAGATCAAGAAATGACAGTAGAAGAGGTGGGAGATGATTATACAAAAGATGGAACAGTTGATCTTCGAGGAAATCGAATCCGAAGATCCGAAAGAGGTCGTTGGAAAGCTTGCTCCTTCGTCATCCGTATGTATTTTAATTTTTCCAGTTAAAGTTTACCAAGTTTTATATGTCTTAATTTGCATGTACGATTAATTACAATATGGTTACTTGATTTGATTATCAGTGTACGAGGTGTTTGAAAGAATGGCTTATTACGGGATATCGAGCAACCTAGTGATATTTCTGACTACCAAATTGCACCAAGGAACGGTCCAGTCGTCTAACAATGTGACTAACTGGGTTGGGACCAGTTGGCTCACTCCGATATTAGGTGCTTATGTTGCAGATGCTTATCTCGGGCGTTACATCACCTTTGTCATCTCTTCAGCCATTTACTTACTGGTATGTATGTCTCTTTTCATTTTTTTTATAAATCATGTAATATACATGATGTTAAGATTTTATATAGTTGTGATCAGTACACGTAAAAAGCGAGTAGCGAAACGAAACAAAACGTGAATCCAAGTCTTGTTCACATTAAATAACTAGACGTGGATGCATGAAATGAAAAGAGTAGAGAATCATATGATATGAGCAATTATTTAAAACAAAGTAACACTGTCCTTTTCACAGTCAACGTGTCTAATGCTTTGTGGTTAACAAGCTAAGTCTATGATATTTAGAAATGTAAATTTCATTTGACATTTAGACCATCGAAATTTCATTTGATGCAAGTTTTTTTTACTTTTTTTTTCTTGCAGTCTGAGTACTATTTTAATTCAAGATTTTACTTGTATTTATTATAATTGTTTATGAACCATACTGTTTTTTTGGGCAACCCCATTTTTTTGTTATTTGTGATCATTGTTTAATGGTATGATTTGATAATTTTTTCATGATGAGTTAATATAATATGATGTACAACGACTAATGTTACATATCAATGACAGGGCATGGGACTGCTCACACTATCAGTATCTCTACCGCAACTTAGGCCACCAAAATGTACGACAGCTAATGTCGAGAACTGCGAAAAAGCTTCGAGTTTACAGTTAGCAGTTTTTTTCGGAGCGCTATACATATTGGCGATTGGTACAGGAGGTACAAAACCAAACATTTCCACCATAGGAGCTGATCAATTCGATGAATTCGACCCAAAGGAGAAGATTCATAAACATTCATTCTTCAATTGGTGGATGTTTGGTATCTTTTTTGGTACTCTCTTTGCCACAACTGTTCTTGTTTATGTTCAAGATAATGTGGGTTGGGCCTTAGGTTATGGGCTTCCAACAATAGGTCTTGCTATTTCCATCACGATATTCTTGTTTGGCACTCCGTTTTACCGTCATAAACTTCCAACGGGAAGTCCATTTACTAAGATGGCTCGAGTAATTGTGTCTTCACTTCGCAAAGCTCATGCTCCTTTAACGCGTGATCCAGCACGCTTCCATGAGCTCTCTCCCCTAGAATATGAGAGAAAACGCACATTGCCAATCCAACCTACTCCAAGTCTAAGGTAATGAATATCGATTTGGCTCGGAACAAATTCTTTCTCGAGTTTTTGATTTAACTTTAAAGAGTTCTACTATATCATAACAATTTTTAGTTCGAATGTTTGCGGTTTGGTTTGATTCTGTTTTAGTTAAGTTTGGTTTGTAAGTAATTATCAGTTTGACTTATAAGATTTCACTATGTGTTGCAGATGTTTAGACAGAGCTTCACTCAAAACCGAATCAACCAGTAAATGGAGTCTTTGCACTATAACAGAAGTTGAAGAAACAAAACAAATGCTAAGAATGTTGCCTGTCCTATTCATTACATTTATCCCAAGCATGATGCTCGCTCAAACCACCACTCTATTCATCAAGCAAGGAACCACCCTCGACCGTCGACTCACCAACAACTTCAGTATCCCACCCGCAAGTCTCTTAGGCTTCACAACCTTCTCATTTCTTGTAGCCGTAGTCATATATGACCGTGTCTTCGTGAAAGTCATGAGAAAACTAACCGGAAAGTCAAGAGGTATCACATTGCTTCAGCGAATGGGAATCGGAATGATCCTTCACATTTTAATCATGATTATCGCATCAATAACCGAACGGTTTAGGCTGAAGGTTGCTGCTGATCACAGGCTGATTCATCAAACCGCTACACCAATTCCCTTGACCATTTTCGTGTTGCTTCCGCAGTTCGTGCTAATGGGTTTGGCTGATGCTTTCATTGAAGTAGCAAAGCTTGAATTTTTCTACGATCAAGCGCCAGAAAGTATGAAAAGCCTGGGGACATCATACACGACCACGAGTATGGCAGCCGGGAGCTTCCTGAGCACCTTTTTGCTCACAGCGGCATCTGATATAACAAAGAAACAAGGAAGGGGATGGATTCTAAACAACTTGAATGAGTCGCGGTTGGATCACTATTTCATGCTCTTCGCTGTTCTAAATTTGGTTAACTTAATCTTTTTCTTGGTCGTGGTTAAGTTTTATGTGTACAAAGCAGAGGTTTCTGATTCAATAAATGTAAAAAATGCAGCAAATGTAAGAGATGACAGCAGTTAGTAATGAAAAAGCATTCGGTGATTCTATTTGGAATTGGTTTTAATAATTGTAACAACTAAAACCGAATTGACAAGGCTTAATCATCATCACAAACTGTTATTTTTCCTTCATAGACACTGAGAAAACATTAGAGATTGGTTCCTGTATTTTCCTCAGATATTACAACATAAGGCAACATTCTCGGCTTGTTGCAGCTGCAAGCGGAGACATTATAACATGTATCTAACTTACATGATTTCCGATGAAGATTAGTCTCGGTAGTTAAACTTCCTCTTGACAGACACCCGGTCATCTTCATCCTCATCATCTTCCTCCTCTTCTTCTTCTTCTTCTTGCTCAAATGCTGCTTCTTCTTCCTCTTCTTGCTCAACATCATCTTCCACGGTATTCACCCTCTCACACTCATCAATCCATTCGCTATAGCTGCATTCATTATAAACAAACACGAGATTCAGACACAGAGTGAAATAACACCAACAAGAAACAAACACATATCATTGTAACAGATTGTACTTACATGTCAATAGCTTCTGTCAAAGCTGCAAGAAACAGAACACAAAAGAATGGTCAATTTTTTACGGGAAAACAGATTTTCTATATTGACTTGAACAAGTTTCAAACGATCGAAAACAAGAATGCGTACCAGTGATGGTAGTGCTAAAGCTTTCTTCACAGATTCTACAAGCTGCGCTACCAATCATATCCTTCATATCACTGAAAAATTTCACCAGATTCATAGAGTTAACAATTCATTCTCGTATTGTAAAATATCATTAAGCAGCTAAGAATCTTACGTACATGGTGCATTCAACACTGGACCCATGATTGCAAAACGGACAGCTAAAGACTGTGTCAAGCTTGTCCATTCGCTTCGTTGGCGCAGGCTTCGCTCTTGATTTCCTCTTCCCCATAGCTCAAGCACCTTCAATAGTCAAATCGATCAAAAAAATCAGATGGTGAATCTGTGTAAAGATCAATACTTTTCACAATACCCAAATCTTGAATCGAAGAAAACTTGAAAACAGAGTACCCAGGAGAACGAATCTGAATAATTGCTACTTGGATCTATGAAATCGAAAACCCTAATTCAACGAAACCAGAATCAAAGATTGAAGAAAAATTACCCTAATTTAGATTCGCACAATGAAAAATAAAAGGTTTTTGGGGGTAACACAAGACGAAAGTTTAATTTTTTTGTGAAGAAAGACGATGAATTGAATTGAGATATATAGACGACAAACCTATAGTTTGGGCAAGATCGATTTTGTGGAGTCCAACGAAACCCTAGATTGTGCCTGCGACGACGACAAGGAGAAGAAGATTGTTTATTTCCAAATTAGATATTTTTTCTACACACAGAGAGAGATCCTATTACGACGCCGTTTCACAGAAAGGAAATGTTGGACCAGATTTATAATTTTATAATTTTGTGACACGGACTATAGTCTATCAGGTGGCAATATCCATTATACATTATTATTTGATAATATTTTCTAGGTCCAAAGACTAATCCAACGAGACTCTGATTCCTTTTCGCGCTGGAAAGCCAGCGGGCGGATGGCCAAGTAGATTCAAACCCAGGGCGGAAGCTCCAGCTGGAGCCCCTTTACCACTAGACCAAAGACACTTGGTTTACATTATTATTACATTAACAAGACATCATCAAACGTAAAATCAAAAAAACCAACAATGAGCAAAAGATGTTGATTCGAGTAAAAAAAAAAGGTCTTTTCAGATGGAGGATAATCAACCCAAAATGTAGAAAATCATCAGACATCCAGAAACAACATAAGCAACAATGTACATTATTGAGAAAAAGATGGTGTTTTCAATTAAAAAAAGCAAGTCTTTATAATAGTCAGCTAATAACAAGTAGTCTAGAGAAGATGGTGATTTGAAGATAATTAATAATGCAAAATGGTGCATTGACAAGAAAACATCAGATGCAATTAATATTATTACAAAGGCTCGAAACCATATATAGTTTGTTACATCATAAGATATATATGTGTGTGTGTGTGATTGACTAAGAAGAACACTTGATGCCAAAAAGATAACTAACGAAGAACCTTGCGCGAAAGTTGTAGACAAAACAAAGAGAAATTCGATGTCGTTTCACGATTGTAACAGAAGAATTCAAACTTTATTGATCAACAACCTTTTCTGAATGAATCTAACTAAAGAAAGAACCATATGTTTTATAGGAGAGGATTGTCTTCAACAATCTCGTTCCATTTAGAAAAACACTCGAGGGAGTGGGTGTGAAAGCAGAGCTTCACACCAAGAAAATCTATGGGTTGTATTTAGATGAGAGCCTAAATCTCTGTTAATAAATTAGGGGAAAATGCTGAATAACAAAATGGATTATATATTGAATGTCAAAAAGAGATGAATCCTTAGTCGTATCCGTTACAAAGAAATAGTAGTATTATCTAGCTTTGGATATCACTTAGGAGGATCAGAATACCCCGTCTTATCTACCTTCGTGCTTCTTTTATAGCCCAACCCTCTCTTCGATTGCCTTCGAGATTCATGGATCAGGACCTCATCTTCTTCCCTACCTCTTATCCCGAACTGATTGACTCCTTTAGCAGGCCTCCCTTCCTTCTGGCCCATTCTTCGCGATCATATTCTTTTTGGGCTGACTCCGTGGTGCACTTAGTAGGATGTGCTAAATCCACCCTTAATAGTGGGTTTCACTGTAAGTAATTCAACACACACAAAAATTCAATGACACCGAATTCAAAACATACACATGTCTAAGATAGATAAAGTAAAGTGAAGAAAAGATTATTCTTAAAACATCATATTGTTATGTAATTTTCTTTACAAAAGGTAATCAAACTTTATTGAGCAAATTTATTTACTTAACAAAAGAGACTTTGGCTAAATTTTTAAGAATGTAAAATATAAAATAAATAGTTTCAATAAAAAAAACTATATTTAATGGAAATGAAAATCAAATATTAATGTCTAAGAGACAAAAATATTACAAGTTTGGATATCAACAAATTAAATTTTATGTAAAAGAGATTTTTAATGAAATTGTATGGATATTGTACTATATATGTCACTGTATGTCACCTTTAAATTTCACTTAGATTTTTTTTTCAATCAAGATTTACAATTTCAGTCAAATTTTTAAAATTTTCTTTCTCTCAACATTTTGGGCCGAAGTTTGTGCAGATGACAACGAATGTTGACGATCCTACATACAAAATACTGTTATTAGGAGATTCCTTTGTGGGAAAATCAAACATTTTGTCCCGGTTCACACATAATATGTTCAATAGTGAGTCAAAAACGACCGTTGGTGCTAATGTTATGTGCCATAACATTAACGTAGAAGAAAAAACCATCAAGACTCTACTTTGGGATATCTCTGGTGGAAAATGGTCTGATAGCCTTTTCTAACCTTTAAAAACTTTTCCTTCGGACTTGATTTATTTGAAATTTGGAACTGAAATCAAAATGAAATAATCAGGAGGAATTAACAAAAAAGAAAATACTTCTGATATGTTTTCTTATGCATAGGTATAGAGAGATCGTGAATGCTTATTTTAAAGCAGCAAGAGGGGCTTTAATAGTGTATGACATTACAAATCACAAAACGTTTGAGAATGTGCAGTATTGGCTCAGGGAACTTCGTGACCATGCTCATGCAAACAATGTAGTAATCATGCTTGTTGGTAACAAGTCTGACCTTGCACATACCAGAGAAGTTTCAACAGAGAAGGCAAAGTCATTCTCAGAAAAAGAGAAACTTTTGTTCTTTGAGACATCGGCTCTTGATGCCACCAATGTTGAAGAAAGTTTCATGAATGTCCTGACTAAAATCTACAGTAATGTCACTAATCCGTGACACTACATTTTTTATGACCAATTTTGAGAATTATATATTTTCAAAATCTGTAATTGGTTTTTACAAATAGCATCTCTTTGCTTAATTCAATGTATGGACAACTTTAAACTTGATTATAACTAAATATTCTTTTCTCTCTCTCAACTACTTAATTGATCTAAATTCTTCTAATTAACCAAGTGTACATCAACATAAAGTTTTTCTTCTCAAATTTATGTGGTTTGTTAAAACGAAATTTTATTTTCCTATCCCAACAAAAATATTTACTGTAGGTTTTGGTTCCTTTAAAATCAATTTTGAAAGAGAATATGATAAATTATTTTTAGAAATCATGGGTTTCCAATTCAAAATCAATTGACAATGAGTGTGGATTGACCCATGTTATTAAGGCGTATTTTCAAAATACCTATATCAACCGCTGTCGCAATCAGCGCGTGATTTGGTAATACGCCAACAAGAGCTGTTTATTTATATTTTAATGTGAGATAAATCTTAGAAATCTACTTATGTAATAGAGTGGATCTCCTATCTCATATGTTAGTGTGTAATGTTCCAAACTAACAACGTGAGATATTTACACAATCTGATAATTATAAAGTTTGTCATGTCTACAATCGTACAACACCTTGCGATCAACGGTTGATCAAGCAAGGTTGACATATGACATAAAGTGCATACAAAATATAATGTATGAGTTAATTAAAGGAGTCCCTTTTCACATATCGAAACTTCATATTTTAAGTCATTAAGTGAAATTTGAAAACTGGAATCTTTTGATTTTTTTTGCAAAAAATTGGAATATCGTATTTTCGGTAAATATTGTTATACCGGAAGCTAACAAATTCAAGTTCCGAAAGAAATAGTATAACAAAGTTCATTCTGAATCAGTGACGATTCGTGGCGAAAGTGGTATTTGACAAAGTCTAACTGCCCCATACTCTGAATTCAAGGTTCTTATTTGGATGATGGCAGTCATTTTTTAGCGGAAGATTTCATGTTATCGCTTTCGGACTAATTGTCAGAAGTTGAGAAAGATTATTCACGAACCGGATGAGTGGCCGACCTTCGATACTATGATAGACGTGTTCGGTCAGCTTCACACACAGTTACCCTCGTTCTCCTTGTCTTACCTCCGGGGGAACTTTAATTCAGTAGCTTGTTGTTTGGCTCGGTCGGCATCTGTTCGATCTCTTGGATTTAACTATATAAACTTTCCCCCCAAATTGGACCACCAATTTGAATAGATTTGATTAATTGTTATGTATGGTTGATAAAAATAAATAAATCAAAGTCCATAGACAACACTTGTGGAAATATCATAATTAACCACAACATATGTGTAGTATAATTGCTAATATAGCTGAATGTCTAAATAAATATTTTTATGTTTGTATAAATTATCCATAAATAATTAATAATATTAATATTCAACAAACAAATTTGGTCTTAAATTGTTTTTTTGTTTTTTTTTGTTTTTGTTAAAGACTAAGTAATTATGTTTAAGAACCAGAGAGGTTTAGGTAAAGAAACATATATATTGTATAATAGATGGAAGACAATATACACGTCCAATAGTCGAAGGAAGCTAAAATAAACAGAAAAGAAATTTTATTATTCTAATAAACAAATGTGATAAACATATTTATTTTTATAATAAAGAAGTGTTGAATTATATATATATATATATATATAGTATTGGCTATTAATATATGAATGGAATAACAATGAATGAAAATATATTTGTCTAAATTTAAAGAGGGGGGAAAGATAAGTTTCCTTTAAAGACCATAATTTGTGGTAATAACTCACATAAAAAATAACTAATCCAAACTCAAAGACCATATCTATGTGAACTTGTCTTAACATCTAACAGAAATTTTTGTCAGAAATCTGGATCTCAAAATATGATTTATTAAAGAGATTTCTAAACTTGTGTGCATATCTTATTATATAAGGGGAATCTAGAAATGCCCATTTTGAGGTGCACATTTTTTAAACATCCATCTTTTTGGCTATTTTTGAACAATATATTAGTTTCAATCTAAATTTAATCTAAATTATCATTTTTAATATTTTCAAATATTCTATAATGTTTTGTAGGTTGTAGGGGTTAGAATCTAGGATTTAAGGTTAAAACCCTAAACCCTAAAATTCTAAACTCTAAAAAAGGTTTTAATCCTTAACAAATCCAAAACTCCTAAAACATAAACCCTAATACCTCAAACATAAACCCAAATAGTTTGTAAAATACTAAACCCTAACCCTACAAGATTGAAGCCCTAAATTAAACCTTAAATCAACCCTAATTCCAAAAAGATGTTTTTGAAAGATAATTTGGGGTATTTTTTAAAGGGGCATATTGAAAGGGACATTTCTTAAAATTTCTCATTATATAATATAGAAGAATTACACTTTTCAGTTAGCTCTGAGAAGCTGTCATGTGTCCCTTTAAATTTGCTAGAAATAATTTTTTACCACTAAATCTTAATAATTAGTTTCTCTTAGTTTATAGTTTGATTCTCCAGTTTCATATTAACTATTATTCACAACGGTTTGATTAGTATAAAAAATTATAAACTAATGATATAATACAAAAATATATTTATGAACAATATAAAATATATGTATGATACAAGAACATTTTCTTGAAAATTCAACCACTATGATGATATATTATACAATTCATAAATATTTAATTAACTCAATTATAAATTTTTATGTTAATTTTTTTTCAAAATGGAAGAGATTAATTAATAAAATACTTTAAGATATCAAAATCGTTAAATATCATTCACAAGAAGACATTATTATTATGAAAAAATTCTTGAAACTTTAACAAAGACAAATCTTAGTTTAGTAACCACATGTTTCATCTAAAATATTTATTTAAATAGTTTGAATACCAATTTTTTTATTCTTTCCAATCTATAAACCATTTTATACATAATATAGGTTGTTTTGTATATTTAATTTCATTTTATGTAGTCTTAAAACAAATCATTTCGAGCAACGCACGAACTTTCTCTAGTTATATATATTTCATTTCAAAACAGCTCTAAGACTCCCAGAGAAATTAGCATTTCCTAGCTTACTTAATTTGTTTTTTTCTCAGATTTGTGAAGCATGGCGGTGAATCTACCCGATAATGACCATGACTATACATTCAAAGTAGTGATGTTAGGAGATTCTTGTGTTGGAAAAACAAACATTCAGTATCAGTTCATACATAACATGTTCCGTATTGAGTCAAGCCATACCATTGGGTCGGAATTCGGATCCCAAAAAATTCACACCGATGAGAAGAACATCGAGGTTAAGCTTTGGGATACTGCTGGTTTAGAAAAATTACGGCGTATAAAACATATTTTTTTATTTTTTTTAGTTATAATACTCTTTATTCATCTTTGCCTTCCCTCCCTCAAGGGACATCATTTGAAAAGATACAACCAGATGAATAAAATCACTACAGAGAAAGCATAAAAAAGTAGCCAAACAAGGCTTTTGAGAAAACATGTGAAGTAATCTTTTAATAGTTAAGTTTCCAAGAAGTGTACTAAAAGCATGTGCATTGGTTAAAAGATTTATTGAATTTCTCATCAATATAATATTATTATCTTTATATATAATGTAGTTTGAAAATCTTATATTAATTTTGGTCTTTATTGGTGAGAGACTCACTAAGTCTCTCATCAAAATCATAGTACTATTTTTTAAGCAATTTATATCTACAATATATTTTTAAACGTTTACAATATATTTTTAGATTTTTAATAAATCTCATAATATTTTCTAATATTGATTTATTTATTAATTAAAAAATAATTTAATAATACTTTATTAATTTCAGTTTTTTATTAATTAAATATAATATTAATATATATATTTAAACTATGTATAATGGACTTTGTTAGATAGATATTTTATTTTATAATTTGTAATAAAATAAAAAATAATATATGAATGATTTATTTACTTTCTAAACTATAAAGGATTTAAGTTATTATAATAAATCATGAACCATTTATTGAAGACATGTGTCACATGTGAGAGGTGTTAGAGAGGTTCTGAAAGTCTCTCATTTCAGCGACGCTTCTCACAAATTTTGGTTAAAAAAATATTTTTGTATTGTTTTTCATTTATTTTTATTATGAGAGACTTATTTAGAGACAATTAATGTAGATGGTCTTGACTGGAAGAATATGGCGTATAAAACTACTTCTTTATTTTGTTAAAAAGTGTTTTATTCCAATTTTCTAAATAATGTAACCTAAAATTCTGAAAAAGAGGAAAACCGGATATAACAGTTCTAATATATTTTTCATGCTGTGTTTCTCCTTTTATGTGTAGGTATAGATGCATCATCATGAGCTCTTATTGTAGAGGAGCCATGGGAGCTTTACTAGTCTATGACATTACACGTCGCGAAACGTTCGAGAACTTGGAATATTAGCTCAAGGAGCTTCGTGACCATACTGATGATGCAAACAGTCTCACAACCATGCTCGTTGGTAACAAGTCTGATCTTATACATCTCCGACAAGTCTCAAACGAGGAGGCAAAGTTGTTTTCGGAGAAGGGGAAACTTTTGTTCATTGAGACATCGGCTCTTGATGCCACCAATATTGAAGAAGGTTTAACGAGTGTCCTGACTAAAATCTACAATATTGTCACTAGTCCATAAACCATAATGAGTTCATGCCTTTCTTTTTTATTTATCATGAGCAGTTTCTGTTACAAATATTTCAGTTTTCTATTAAGAATTATATTCTTAAGTTCGTGTTTGGTTTTTATAAATATATATAAAACGTATTATTGCCGACAACACATTTAACCAATTCATATTTTATTGCTGCCGTTTGAGACATCGTAACATTGCAACTAGTTTCGTGTTTTGAAAGAAACATGCCTTGACTCAAGACAAAAACAACAACAAAGGGACAAAAAACCTGTTTTCTGAATACAATGTAAAGATTTCTTCCATTACTGTATTTTTTCAGGAATCTCGTGATTTGTACACCTCCGATCTGGAAATGGCCCCCCAACTTTCATCTCAATCTCTTAACATCCTCTATTTGCACCTTGATGAAAATAGGACTACACTTGAGAATTGCCTTGATTCATATATATACATTGTTTAATCTTTGCGCAAGAATTCTCTGTAAGGAAATTTGATCCTCTTAGATTGCCTTGTGCGTGTTTTATTTGTT
>OVAP01004387.1:0-13444 GCA_900406295.1 Aurinia saxatilis | reverse complement strand
GTAAAGGCTTCCGTGCATGATGCATCGAACTCAAAGGCGACATCCTTGCTCTCAACAACTTCGTGAGTGGCCGAGCAATCTTCGAGAAATCCTTGATGAACCTCCTATAGAACCCGGCGTGCCCTAAGAAGCTCTGAATAACCTTGACATTCGTCGGTGGTACAAGGCTGGTCATCACCTCAATCTTGGCTTTGTCAACCTAGATACCATCTTTACTAATCCTATGACCAAGCACTATCCCATCTTGGACCATAAAATGGCACTTTTCCCAATTGAGGACATGATTTGTTTCCTCGCACCATTGAAGAACCCTACAAAGATTACACAACCAAGCACCAAACAAGGGTCCAAAGACGGAAAAATCGTCCATAAAAACCTCCATCACATTTTCGATTAGTTCTTAAAAAATGGCCATCATGCATCATTAAAATGTGGCTGGATCATTGCACAACCCAAAAGGCATTCTTCTATATGCAAATGTGCCATAAGGGCAAGTGAAAGTGGTCTTTTCTTGGTCATTTGGGTGAATAGGGATTTGAAAGAACCCCGAATACCCATCAAGGAAACAATAATAAGGGTGGTTTTCTAACCGTTCTAGCATTTGGTCAATGAATGGGAGTTGGAAATTGGTCTTTTCTACTGGAAGTATTTAATTTCCTATAGTCCACACACATTCTATGTCCGGTGACTAAACGAGTGGGAATCAATTCATTATTCTCATTAGTGATGACCGTAATATCGCCCTTTTTGGTACCACATGGATTGGAGAAACCCACTTGCTATCAGAGATGGGGTAAATTATTCCCACGTCGAGTAAATTAAGAATCTCTTTCCGTACGACATCCTTGAGATTGGGGTTCAACCGTCGTTGATGTTCGACGGAAGTCATCGATTCATCCTCTAAATGAATCCTATGCATGAAAAAGGATGGGCAAATGCCCTTGATATCGTCTAAGGAATATCATATAGTTTTTTTATATTTGCTTAGGTCATTCAACAGCAATTTCTCCTCATGCTCAAGCAATGCATCATTTATGACAACGGGGTAGGTAGAGTGAGAGCCGAGAAAAGCATACCTTAGCCCCTTTGAAAGATGTTTAAGTTTGAGCTTGGGTGCATTGAGTTCGCTCCATGGGTCGTAAGGCTCTTTCTGGACAGCAAAAATCTCCTTTGTGTTGAGCACCGTCGTCCGTTCGAGTTGATCAAATGCTATTTTAACCATAGTCTCGCAACTATCCAACAATGTTTCATACTCGCGGACATCCAAGTCCAAGTGCCCATACTCGCTTTTGTCGCAAACTAAATGCTATCTCGAGGGGATCGTCCATGAGGATTTCTTCCTCCATTTCGCCTTCCAGGATGTCATCAACCTCGATAGAAAAGACGTGACCATCGATTGTCGGTTTGCTCATAATGGCTTGGAGATAGAATTCCATAATCTCTTCCCCTAGTTGCAGACCTATCTTTTTTCCCTTGAACATCTATTAAGGCCCCCGCGGTGGCCAAAAATGGCCATCCCAAGATTAATGGGTCGAGTGGTTCCTCGTCTATCTCGAGGACTACGAAGTCCGTTGGAACATGGTACTTCCCGAGTGCCAAGAGTAAGTCCTCGATTAAACCAATGGGGTATCTTATCGATCTGTCCGCAAGTACCAAGGAAATCTTGCTTGGGCTAAATTTCGTTACTCCGAGATTTTTGGCGATGGAAAGGGGCATCAAATTCACACTTGATCCGAGATCGCATAAACTTCGAGCAAAGACCAATTCATTGATAGAGCAAGGAAGTGTGAAAGAGTTGGGATCCCTGAGTTTCCGTGGTAGAGCATGTTGAATGACTGAGCTACAATCATAACTAACAAGGACCATTCCCTCTTCCAACTTCTTCTTCTTAGTGAGCATTTCTTTGAAAAACTTCGACCAAATGGGACTGTTTTCGATCGCTTCTCGTAGTGGGAGTGTAACCATGACTGTATCCATTATGTCGATAAACCGTTGGCGCTGCTTGGCAAGCATTTGATTCCTCAACCTTGAGGGGAACGGAAGTGGTGGTTCATATGGAGTAGGTTCGAATATAGCCTTCTTAGCTTTTCCGAGAGTTTCATCCAAGCAAGCCTTCTCCATAGGCTTAGCCACTTCCACCCTGTGTTGTCCTTTTTCTTCGTGTGTTCCGATTGGACCGCTTACATCCCTTCCAACACCTTGAAGTTCCTTTCCGCTCTGTAGTGTGATCACATGACAATGAGTCTCCAACTGTTCCGTTCTAAGTCTCATCTCCATGAATTTCTTTTTAATCTCCTTTCGGAATGCTGTTTGCTCGACCAAGCTCTTCCGAGAGAGCTCTTCACATCCATTAGCAAGGCATAGACATCGGCTCCGTGTGGGGAGCTGTCTTGGGGATAAAAAGGCTTGTTGTAGTTGTTCAAATAACTAAAATCTTCAGGGACCTCTAATGGGGACTCGGTGTGGCACATGGGGTGACTCTCAAGGTGAGATCCTTGTGTGTTTTTTGCATTGAAGTCATGCATAAAAGATACACTCCTTTGCCTAGCTACCAATAGTTGTGAAAGCTTCTCAACTGGGTAATTGAGCTCTTGGATATGTGCATCGATCATGCTAGTAGACACAACATTGGTGGGCCGATCATAGTCATTACCCGAGTAAGCATCACATTGGGCAAGGTTTGTGATCAAGGTCTCTGCTTGTGTGCAAGTAAGGCTTGCAAAATTACCGTTGCTAGCCGTGTCGAGAGCCTTTCAAACCTCATTGTTCGCTCCTCGGTAAAAGATACCCAAAATGTTTTCCTTCGAAACACCATGGTGTGGACAGCTTGTTGTCAACCCTTGAAGTCGGTCCCATGCTTCACTCAAGCTCTCTCCACCTCGTTGCTTGAAGCTTTGGATGTCAATTCTGAATCGAGCGGTCTTTTGCTTGGGGAAAAAGGTCCTCAAGAACTCGGTTTTCACCTCCCTCCAAGTAGTCACTTTCTCCGAAGGGACATTACGCTCCCAATGAGTAGCCTTATCCTCCAATGAGAAAGGAAATAATATCATCTTCATGGTGTCCTCGGGAACACCATTTATCTTGATGGTACGAATACAAAGGCGCTCAAATCTCCCCAAATGCTTCAAAGGACACTCAATGCTATGTCCTTTATAGGTTAAGCGTTCCACTAATCCGAGAATCGAGGACTTAATCTCAAAGTTCGGGTTGGCAACTGTAGAAGGAATGATTCCAAGACTAACATCGCGAGTGTTTGGCTCGTCAAACTGACCGATAGGACGGGCACCACGACGGTTTCAATTAGGAGGTGGTACCGCATGTTGCTCAACTTCAGCCATTGCTTCTTTAATGACTAACTCTTCCTCAACTACGAATTCCTCTTCTAAATTCAACCTTATAAGATGATCCCTTTGGTCACGACCCCGTAACTCACGAGCAGCTTGTCTTTGCTCTCGTTCTAACCCTTCAAGGTTGGGATGAGGATCAATGAGTTGACCTTGTGGATGTCCACGGGTTATACACCTCTCAAAAGAAGAGAGAAACAAGAAAAAAACCAAAGTCAATAACCAAAAGCAAAAGAAAATGAAGAAAACAACAAAATAAAGCGATAGTCGTAGCGAATAGTAAACTCTCAAAGGCAAAACTTGTTCCATGTAGGCAACGGTGCTAANCTCTCAAAGGCAAAACTCGTTCCCCGTAGGCAACGGCGTCACTTTGATGTCGACGTTGTCACGATCGAGATATCAAAGACCTATAGTGCTATGACTACAAGTCTCCGAAGAGCTTTGTAGGATAGTGATAGGGTATCAATCCAAGCGAGGAGGAGATCAGCACTTTGAGTACATTACAGTTCTACTATGCTAAAGCGATCAAGAAGATTTCAAACAAGTAACAAACATAAATTAAAACAAGCAAATAAATGACTAACGATAAATATGAAGCTAGACTTAATGCAAACTCAAATAAGGAAAGATATTGGCCTTCGGGTAACGGCAATAACAAATCATGCAAGAATATAATAGATNGTCGGGATGGGGATCAATGAGTTGACCTTGTGGATGTCCACGGGTCATACACTTCACAAAAGAAGAGAGAAACAAGAAAAGAACCGAAGCCAATAACCAAAATCAAAACAAAACAAACAAAACAACAAAATAAAGCGATAGTCGTAGCGAATAGTAAACTCTCAAAGGCAAAACTCGTTCCCCGTAGGCAACGGCGTCACTTTGATGTCGACGTTGTCACGATCGAGATATCAAAGACCTATAGTGCTATGACTACAAGTCTCCGAAGAGCTTTGTAGTGTAGTGATAGGGTATCAATCCAAGCGAGATGGAGATCAGCACTTTGAGTACATTACATATCTACAATGCCAAAGCGATCAAATAGGTTTCAAACAAGTAACAAACAAGAAATTAATCAAGCAAATAAATGACTTAACGATAAATATGAAGCTAGACTTAAGCAAACTCAATAAATGGAAGATATTGGCCTTCAAGTAATGGCAATAACGAATCATGCAAGAATAGACTAGACCTTGTAATTGGTTAGTCGTTCATAAATGAGAAACCATCCTAGGCAAAGGACTACTATGTGTAGCTTGACTCAATCTCTTGGTGACATGATCTTAATCATTNAAGCCAATAACCAAAATCAAAACAAAACAAACAAAACAACAAAATAAAGCGATAGTCGTAGCGAATAGTAAACTCTCAAAGGCAAAACTCGTTCCCCGTAGGCAACGGCGTCACTTTGATGTCGACGTTGTCACGATCGAGATATCAAAGACCTATAGTGCTATGACTACAAGTCTCCGAAGAGCTTTGTAGTGTAGTGATAGGGTATCAATCCAAGCGAGATGGAGATCAGCACTTTGAGTACATTACATATCTACAATGCCAAAGCGATCAAATAGGTTTCAAACAAGTAACAAACAAGAAATTAATCAAGCAAATAAATGACTTAACGATAAATATGAAGCTAGACTTAAGCAAACTCAATAAATGGAAGATATTGGCCTTCAAGTAATGGCAATAACGAATCATGCAAGAATAGACTAGACCTTGTAATTGGTTAGTCGTTCATAAATGANGAGTCCAATATACCACTAGATACCTTACTCTCTCTCGAGCATGCAAGGTGTAGACTAGCTAAACACATGTCAATTTCAGTCAAGTATCATATCATGTCCCAATCCTTTGGGNGCAAGGTGTACACTAGCTAAACACATGTCAATTTCAATCAAGTATCATATCATGTCCCAACCATTTGGAAACAAGAATAGATAACAAGCAACTAGTCTCCATTGATCTCTCACAAGAGACTAGCAATAATAACTTATGACTAACATGTTTAAGGAAACAAGCATTCAAAGACATCTCATCTATTCAAGAAATCATCAAGCACCTTGTTGAATGGAAGCTAAAGGATCTATACTCANCACTAGCTAAACACATGTCAATTTAAATCAAGTATCATATCATGTCCCAACCATTTGGAAACAAGAATAGATAACAAGCAACTAGTCTCCATTGATCTCTCACAAGAGACTAGCAATAATAACTTATGACTAACATGTTTAAGGAAACAAGCATTCAAAGACATCTCATCTATTCAGGCAATCATCAAGCATCTTGTTGTATGGAAGATAAAGATCTATACTTCATTGGTCTCCCACAAGGGATAGCTTTAAAGAACAATCACAAGGCAAGTCTTGGATACAAGCTTTTCAAACAACAAGATGAGAATATGCCTAAGATCTATGCCCTATTGATCTCTAAAAAAGGGACAGCTTTAATAAGACAAAAAGCTAAGGTGAACCAAGGTAAAGTTAAACCACTAATTCATTCAAGCATTTCAACAAACACCTTGTGCGTGTGTTGAAACCTAAATCATTCCTCCATGATCTCTCATGGTGAAAAAGCATTAATGATCATCATAGTTAGCTTTCCTTGAAGACTAACCATTTCCAATCAAGATCTAACTTATTCATGCATAAATCTACCATTATCCATAGACCAATAAGGTGACTATTCACTCATGACAAAAAAATCCATAGAGAAAATCATCAAATAAATCATAATAAAAGGTAATAAAGATAAGATAGAGGTTTGTGAAAACTCAAATATCAAATCCTTAAGCATAAAGATCAAGATCTCAAGGTTACAAGAAGAGAGTTTTGTGTTCTTCTCTCAAAGAGATAAGGATAAAAATCCAGCTTATTGTACAATAATAACAGCTAATAGGTATTTAAAAGATAAGATAAGAGTTTGGTCAAAGGGGATTAAGATAAGGTCAAAGAAAGAAGATAAGGATCCGCCTGCTCACCATATCGGGCACCCATATCAGGCATTGCCCAATATGGTGAGACAGGGAATTTGTTCCCGAGCAAGCCATCTTCAGGTGCTCCATATCGGGCATCCATATCGGGTGGTGCCGATATGGACGCACAAGGATTTCTTTCTTCACTTGTGCTCTTCTCTGATCACTCATATCAGACATTCATATCGGGTGATGCCCGATATAGTGAGACAGCGGACTCGATCTTGGCTTTCTTCACTTCCTTGACTTCACTCTTTGCTCACATGCTCATCCATTTGATCCTCAAGCATCCTCAATGTCCACTTAGCTCCAAAAGTACTTAAAACCATGCAAATATGCAATGCAAATGCAAGAATGCAAGCTAAAGTCCTAAATGCAAGCTAAGATGTTCAAAGTGAGTAAATATGCAACAAACTAACACAAATGCATAAGAAACAATGCTAAAAGATATGTAAAAAGGGGGGTGAAAACATGCACAAAATACCACTTATCAAAGATACACAAGACACTGAGGACGAGGTGATCCTCGGCCCTAATGGCGAAAAAGGTCCTGATCCCGAAGCCGAAGTCAACAAGGTGATAATCTCCGATGACGATCAAGACTCCTACGAAGAAGCTGAACATCAAGACCTCTGTGCCGAGCTAGAGGAGATGAGAGCAATGATCGCTAAAACTCAAGATGGATTCAAAGCGGTCCAGTCCCAGGTTCACTGAGCGACGTCCTCCGATCCAGTGATTGACCGTATGCTAGAGGAGGCGAGGAGAACACTGTTTACTCCCACAATCACGGCGGTCAATATCCCCGATTCAGGAAAGATGAAGATTCCAGTCTTCAAGGGATTCACTGACCTTAAAGCTCACCTCGCCGCTTTTCATGTCGCCATGAACCGAGCAAAATTCCCACCAGGACAACGAGACGTTGGGCTTTGCCTTTTGTTCGCCGAGCATCAGGAAGAGGCGGCGCTGCGCTGGTTCATTAAGCTCGACCCATACTCGGTCGGAAACTTCAATACCCTGCAAAGTAAGTTCCTGGTATAGTCCGTCATACTGGTAGGGTCCAAGCCGACCGAAAAAGACTTATGAAAAATCCGACTAGGGCATAACGAATCACTCCGCGACTTCATAATCAGGTTCAAATCCACCCTTATGCAAATCGACGTTATGGGAGATGAGGCAATGCTTGAGGCTCTGAAGCAGGCGTTGTTTTTTACCAGCAAACTCCGACGATGCCTGGCAAAACGGCCTGAAACTGCTGTCCAGGAGGCTCTTTAGCAAGCAGTAGGATATATAGCCGACCAAGAAGAGATGTTATCCCTCAAAGCGAAGCATGGATAGTCGACGAGCCGACCACCATCTGCTTCATCCAAACTGACGAGCCGAACAAAAAACGGCAACCAGACGATATTTCGATCACGAAGGATCATCCTAAGGTGGCACTAATAATTACCTAGTGAAATACCCCGAAGATGATGAATGGGTGGCCGATGTGGAGGCCGAGCGGGTGGCCGAGGACGAGGTCGCTCTAACCAACGGCTCCTCCAGAACACCTACGACGATAATGTTTTCTACAACCAACATCAGAACAAGGGACACATCACCGCGAACTGCAAAGTTCTGGGAGCCATTCTGGCCAAGTGTCTAGCCGAGGGAAAATAGGGAGATTTTGGCATTAAAGATTTCCCAAGATCGAGGAAAGAAGAACCTTGGCATGCACCGCACTAAGACGATCCAGCAAAGACGAACATTTGCCTGCACCGCACTGCTCGGATCAACATGATCATGGGTGGATCTCAATATTGTTTCGACACGGTTTCATCCATCAAGCCTTCCAGCAACATGCCGATTTCGTCTCAAGAGTGGCGGCCGACCACGACATTCCATATCATAACGTGTTGTTTGAAGCCGGAGATGCGAGAGTAATCATTCACCCTCACAACGATCCCCTAGTAATCGAGCTCGTCGTCAACAACTTTGAGGTAGCTCAGATCCTCATCGACACGGGGAGCATGGTGGACGTAATATTTCGCGACACTCTCGACGTATGAGCATTCCCCTCACTGACATAACGCAAAGCCCAAAACCGTTGACATGTTTTTCAGGCGAGACAACAATGACGCTGGGAACAATCAAGTTGCCAGTTCAAGCGCTAGGTGTGACAAAAATCGTAGACTTCTACGTGGCCGACCATCCTGCCATCTACAACCTGACACTCGACACACCCTGGCTGAACGCAATGAAAACCGTCCCATCTCTTTACCACTTGTGCATGAAGTTTCCGACGCCGATTCGAATTGGGACGATCATAGGAAGTCAACGAGAATCCAGAGTGTGCCTTTTGGCCGAACAGAAGCTTTGACAGCCGGTGACTGATCACAAACCAGGAACCAAAGTGAAGAAGAGCCGAGCAGACCATGACGACGACGCCTTATAGTAATTACAGATCGAGAAATCTCATGACAGACCTAAAGGCGAAGACTCTGTAGTATCTATCTGCATCGACGATTAACGTCTAGAGCGATGTGTAGACATCGGCAGCACACTCAAGGATCCGCTTTGAACGCAGATCGCCCTACTATTCAGAAAGAATGTGAATACATTCACCTGGGCAGCCGAAGACATGCCTGGCATTAGCACGAAGACGGCATGCCACGAGAACAACGTCGATCCTTCTTTTAAGCCGGTCAAGGAAAAGCGATGCAGGCTAGGCGATGAACGAGCCGATGCAGTCAATGCCGAGGTTGAGCGATTGCTTAAGGTCGGCTCCATAATGGAATCCAAGTTTCCAGATTGGATTGCTAATCCAGTGGTTGTCAAAAAGAAGAACGGAAAGTGGCGAGAATGTGTGGATTTCACGGATCTGGACAAAGCATGCCTCAAGGACAACTTTCTGCTCCACCATATCAATCGCCTCGTCGAGGCAACCACTGGCAACGAACTCCTCAGCTTCATGGATGCCTTCTCTGGTTACAATCAGATCTTCATGCACCCCGATGATCGTGAGAAAACGATGTTCATCACCGACTGGGGCACGTACAAATATAAGGTTATGCTATTAGGACTGAAGAATGCCAGAGCCACATACCAACGTCTGGTCAACAAGATATTTGGGAAACAGCTCGGCAAGACCATGGAAGTCTACATCGACGATATGCTGGTAAAATCATTGAGGGCTGACAACCATGCACAACACCTTGCCGAGTGCTTTCAAGAGCTCATTACTAACAACATGAAGCTCAATCCGACCAAGTGTAGGTTCGCGGTCGAATGAGGCGATTTCCTCGTTTACTTGGTTACCAAGCGTGGAATCAAGGGTAACCTCAAGTAGATTGAAGCCATCGATTCCATTCCTTCGCCTAAGAAAGCCAAGCACGTACAATGACTGACAAGACGAACATCATCTCTCAACCGTTTCATCTCCCGATCAATAGATAAGTGTCTCCGTTTCTACAAAACCCTTCGCAATAAAAAGCTAATAGAATGAAATGACCAATGCGAAGTCGCTTTTCAGCAACTGAAGGAATATCTAAAGAATCCTCCAGTTATATTGAAGCCAGTAGATAGGGAACCCCTGTTTCTATACTACACCGTCTCGGCAGTAGCAGTCAGCAGCGCGCTAATCAGGGAAGAGGACAATAAGCAACGAGCAGTATTCTATATCAGCCATTCTTTAGCTGGTGCTCTGACACGCTACCCCTTGATGGAAAAACTCGGTCTCGCAATCATCGTCTCGGCGAGGAAAGTGAAGCCCAATTTTCAATCTCACACGATCAGCGTTCTCACCGTGTTTCCACTACGCTCGATCTTACATAGCCCAAGTCAGTCCGGTTGTCTCGCCAAGTGGGCCATCGAAATCAGCGAGTACGACATCGAGTACTGACCTCAGACTACAGCTAAAGCACAAGTCCTCGCCGACTTCACCTTGCTGACTTCGTTCTTGCCGACTTCGCAAAGGAAGTCCCCCCGGATCGGATGGAATTCGATCTTTACTCGCTACGATCGGATGAAATTCTATCCTGGACTATTCTGCTCGCTACGATCGGATGAAATTCAAATCTTTACTCCAATTTCGATGAATTCACATTGACTCGGATCCAGCGATCCAAGAATTCCTCGGCAGATGCCCTCACAGCCCTGGGCTCGGCATCAGTCTATGACTTCCACAGAATCATCCCGGTCGAGCTCATCGAGACTCCAAGCATACAGGCTACTTACCACGTGGCCCTCTTTAATTCCATACCCAAAGAAGCCGAGTCCGAACCAGTTCCAATGGAGGTCGACCAGACGTCAGACAACTTTGTCCCGTACAGATGCCACACGCCTTTGATATTAAGGCTAAAGAACTTCATCACGGAATAAATTGCCCCGCCAGACAAGTGGGCAACTCGCAAATTGAAAGCTAGGCTGCACGATACTCTGTCGCAGAAGGAGAACTCTACAAATGGGAAACTTCACCGCTTCTCCGATGCGTCGAAGGAGAGGCTGCTCATCGTGTCATGCAGGAAGTACACAGTGGCTCATGCGTCAATCACTTTGTGAAAAAGGGAAGATCCGTCACACAAAATCTACTCCTCGTTATCCACAAGGCAATGGCCAGGCCAACACAATTAACAAGACTATTGTTGATGGGCTAAAGAAAAGGCTTGACGCCAAGAAGGGAAAGTGGGCGGAAGAATTAGACGGAGTTCTTTGGTCGCATCGAACAACTCTTGATGTCCAATCGGCGAGACTCTTTTTGCCCTTGTCTACGACTCTGAATGCGTGATTCCAGCCGAGATGCATGTTCGGCTCAGGTGCTTTCACGAACGGGAGCTCGTCCTCTGCGAAGCTTTTCAGAGCACAGCCAAACCTAACGCGGGGAAACTCGGAGCACAGTGGGAAGGACCGTACCGCATCACCGAGGTCGTCAAACATGGAGTCTACAAACTTGTGGCAATGGACGGAAGGGAGATTCAACGATCTTGGAATGTGAGGCACCTAAAAAAATCTATCACTAGTACGAACTTCTCCTCGTCGAAAAAAAAAATCATCAGCTCGCATACCATCGTACGGTATGTAGGTAGCCTATCTTCNACAATTTAGTTTAATCATCTACCTAGCCCCCCCTCCTTAAAAGGGGGGGGGGGGGGGAATGGGAGTATATCCATACCCCATATTATCGTTGCTCGGCATGATTGGCAGACCATTCCTTCCCGACTTCGTTGCCTTGGTACTTAGCATAACATATGCTCGGCTTCTTTGCCTTCAACATTTTCTAAAAAGCTAAACGCTACTCGTCATTGCTGGCCCCAATGACGATTTCAACATACATTTACCTAGGTCTTTTACATAGCCTCGCTTTCCTTTTCGTCGTAAACCGAACGAAGACTTCCCTTTTCGCGGATATGTCCACAAATCTTCACGAATCTTCTAGTATGATCTACTGAAAGGCTTGGCTCGGATATCACCCCATGATGGAATATCGGACAATTTTAGCCTGTTGAGAGCGTTGGACTCGCACGATTGTTCGATAATCTAGTGAATCGTATGTGTTTGGATAGTTACCTAGCAAGGAAAACCACTTAGGGAAAAACCTCACCAAGGGAAAAAAAAAGTGTAACTATCGAGATCTTTGTCGATCGTATAATGAAATGTTCATCGTCGATCCTTAGTTCTCATTGGAAATGAAATGCTTGATACGATCCGCAAAATAGTATTGAACCTTGATGATTGACGTTGTTCCGCGACCCACGATGCATGGGTCNCCGCGCCCCACGATGCATGGGTCGCGGAAAAGGTTATGGATTGTATATCCGAGAGGAATTTAGGCGAGCCTCGGACATAGCGGGTCGCGGGACTTGTTGGGAAGGAAATCACGTGAGCCAGTCATTGTTCAGGTCGCGGGACACTTCTCAACGAAGAATAAGCGAGCCATATGACCAACTCAGGTCACATGAGTCGTTAGAGACCAAACATGCGAGCCATGGCGATTATAGGTCGCGGGTTACGTCCGGGAAGTGAAGTGGCGAGCCACAACTGTCGCCGGATCGTGAAAATGACGCTCAAATGGCTCGGGTCGCGGGTGCATGCTTCGTAGAGAACATGCGACCCATGCTTCGTGCGGGTGAAAAGCGAGCCGAGACCATCTTCGGGTCGCGGGAGGGAGATGAAGGGTGAGAGCGAGCTACGCGCGACTATAGGTCGCGGGACAGGGTGCACGAGTGAACAGCGAGCCACGATGATCGTTGGCTCACGGGAACCTGTTACAGACCGAGATGCGAGTTGGACCTCGTCGTGGGTCGTTGGACGAGCCTCAATGGTCGTAGGTTGGTTCTCCAACCCCATCGCAGGTCTCTCCATGCATTTTTAGGCTCGTGAATGAATTCTTGATGATGCATTTGCGGTCGTACATATTTATAGTTCTTCGATACTTAGTTGCTTTCACGCTATCAATCTCGAGGGGTGGAATCCGACCCCCACATTTTTCTTGATTAAAACCAAGTTGACAACATCATATGTTCTAGTACTTTCTGACCTTTCCATGACTTTCGAAATACTTTATGATGCATCAAAACTCATCATTGGAGCTGTCTTAAGCCAATTAACTCAACATGTCGCTAATTTTACTGAAAAGTTATTTGGTGCTCGAAGTCGTTACAATACATATGATGTTAAATTCTATGTGATTGTCCAAGCTATCAAACATTGGAAGCATTATCTTTGTCATCGAGATTTATGCTCTTTACCGATCATGACGCTCTTCCTCATCTTGATAATCAAGCCAAAGTGTCTGCTCATCATTTTGCATGGATTTCATTTCTTCAGCAATTCACATGTACAACTAAACACCAATCCAGTAAACTAAACCGTGTGGCTGATATACCTCATATTTTACCGGTTTTTACCATAATAAACATATAATTATTTATGTTTTAGAGTCTATATTATTATTATTAGAGTCCAAAAGAGTCATTCTAGGTACATGGACGAATTTGGGGCTTTAGGTCAATTATGGAATAATTATGGAGCAAAAGGAAACAAATAAATAGAATGACAATGCAGAAACAGTCCGACGTTCCTTAACGATCATGTCAAGCGAAGGTCTTCCCGAAGGAATTTTAATCTCAAATTTTTACACGACATAGGA
>OVAP01004384.1:0-14699 GCA_900406295.1 Aurinia saxatilis | reverse complement strand
TTTTTAGGTTTAGGTTTCTCATATCTTAAATTCTTTTGAGACTCAAGCAAAGGGATTTTTCCAGAGCTTTAAGGGAGAAGATTCTACTCATAGAGAAGATTTCTAAACCTTCTTGATTTATTTTATTGGAATTCTCTTTTCATGTTTTCTTCTTTGATTATGTTGATTGATTCAATTAATATGTCTGAGTAGTTTGTTTGTTAGGCTTAGGGTAGTTCTAAGGTTATGATGAATTGATAGTTTAAAGATAGTTATTAGAGGAATCACATAGTAGTTCTTCATCGAGAATTGTGTTTAATGCTAATTCATTGTTGGTCACGTTGAATTTAGATTATAGGTTAATTAATTGATGCGACAGCATAATTAATTGCTGGAATTATTTTGGATGAGCAAAATACCTATCTGCAAAGAAATTTGGTTTAGGGATTTTGTGAACCAATTAAACCTAGGATTAATGCTTGTTTTAATTCATAGGATTTGCAAAGAAATTTGGAGTTCTAGGATTTAAACATAGATAATCTTCGCAACGACTGTTGACTGATTTTACATTAGTGATTCATGTTCTAGGACAGTTCTTAATATCCTCTAATTAATATTTTATCTATTAATTCAGATTTCCAAAAGAATTACCCATAGCCTAGCTTTAGTTTTATTGAATTTAAAAACCCATTTCCTGAATTTTAATTAATAGTTTTAGATTAGTCACATTTATTTAATCTCCTTAATAACGTTTTAATACTTAAATCTATAGGCAACCTAAAGTCTCTGTGGATTCAATCCCTAATTACTACAGCTAAATAATTGTACTCTTGCAGTTAGCTCTTAGGGTAAATTTGAGCATATCATTAATGCGTGGATTACTAAGTTAGGCAAGATCAATCCGATTTTCTAAAGCATGGTGAGTTTCATATTTTCAAACTTCTTCCACATTTTAGTTGATGTTTTGCTTGAGGGAAAGCAAGGAAGGCTGGGGGAGTTGATATATCCTAGTTTTTACCAGTTTTTATAATAATAATACATTTATTTATCTATTTTGTAGAGTCTATATTATTATTATTATTATTATTATTATTATTATTATTATTATTATTATTATTATTATAGTCTAAATGAATCATTTTAAGTGCATAGACGAGTTTAAGGTACTTGGTGAATTATGGAAAAAATTATGGAGCAAAAGGATCAAAGATTGAAGAGAGTAAAAAGGCAAACAAAGAAAAAAGTAAAATTTCCAGAGAGATGTCGTTCGAAACCATGAAAAATTTCAGCCACTTTCCTATTTTTGAATATCATACAATTTTCCTTAATCACTTAAGAAAAATTAGGTCTAGTAATTTACCATTTATTGATTTGATCCAGGACCCTATAAATTTAGGGAGAAGATTTTCTAAACCCTTGTTCTTATTTTCTCTTTAATATCTATTGTTATTTCAATTATTTTTATGATGAATTTCTTAGCTATGTCTGAGTAGTTTCTTTGTTAAGTTTATGGTTTTTAGGATTAGATGAATTTATGTTAGTCATAAATCTGATTTTAGGAAAATACCACTAGTTCTTGTTCTAGATTGTGCTTAATGCTAGTTCATAGATTAGCTACCTTGAATAGATAATAGGTTAATCATTAGATGCGAGAGCATTAATAATTACTGAATTTAAATCTTAGAAGAGCATGTGTTCTATTCACAAAGAGATTTGGTTGAGAAAACTTGTAAACAATTGAATAGGTTCTCATTGCTAATTTATTTCTCTAGGATTCACAAAGAGATTTGGTTTACTAGGATTTAAATTAAGATAATATTCACAACGAGAGTTAGTTTGGTTTACAATTTATTCATGTTCTATAACTAGGATTGGTGACTGATTTTACGTATGGTGTCGATCGACACCCGTCAGATTTTGGCTACATTTTGGATTCTTCTTTGAAGTTTCCAATGTCTAACTCTTGATTTAATTGTTTACAAAACCCCCCACTGATTTATTTGCTATTACTTGCTTTAATTAGTCAATTAAAACACCTTTTGTCTTAGATTAATTAAAAGTCTTTAACCTAGTTGTGTGATTTATTGGTCTTTGTGGATTCGATCCCTAACTACTATAACACATTTGATGTGCACTTGCAGTTATATAAATAGGGTAAAACTTTGTGTATCAATGGCTAAAGACAAATAGGTATGCTTAGAGTCTTCATCATCTATATTTATTATTAAAGCTTTGAGCAACACCAACTCAATGATCAAGAGATCTAATGTTTGGTCCTCATGATACTTGTTAGATCCGAACTGATCATAGATCTAGAGTTTATTCCTCATGATACTCTCTAGATCTAGATTTTTAGTTTGATGAGCATTATCGCCCATACAGACACCTGATTAAAACCATTTATGTCAAAAATGTTTGTCACTATAGATGTGTGAACAAATTGATCCCACATACTAATGCTTGGTCTTACCTGGACACCACATGCTCTTCATAGTATGATTTGACCTGAACACCACATGCAAATCTGATCTTTATGATCGAGTTCGGACGGTTATGAAATGTTTCTGAAAAGCATGTTTGGCCAATGGACAACTGATTACCTGTGAATTCCCGATGCCTAACGCCTTTTATTATTGTTTACATCTAGATTTGAATTACATGCATCGTTATCGTTACACACGCACCTCCCTAATTTGTTATTTCAATTCCTAGCTTTATTAGATTTATTTATGTAGGCATATATGGTCCCTGAGAACAACACCCTATATTATACTGCATCGAGTAGTTCGTTGCCAGTTGGTAGAAAGGATATATAGTTGGTGAATCCCTACTTAGGCATCGCATCAAGTCGTGGACATTCATCGAACCAAGTCTTTCCAAGAGTGGAAGACTGTGACAGGAAGGCACATGTTGCTTTGGACTTCATCCCAAATTTGTGCGGTGTACTCGCACCAAAGGAGGATGTGTCTCGCATTTCATCAAACATAGAGCACATACAATTGTTGGTCCGGACATGCATTCCCTAAGAAGCCATACAAGAGTGTGTAGGAAGCCTGTCTAGGGTTGCTAGCCACATCGTGAAGGATTTTCTCAAAATCGAACCCTTAAACCCCATGGGGAGCGGATCAGCTTTAACTTAGGTAAAATGATGCTTTGTAGGTCCTTACGAGCCTTACAATCTGTTTCCATTAAGAGCTGACGACATATGAAGTCCAATTGATCATATACTTGACAAAGCGCGACCCATGGGATTTTCTTACAATCCATAGATCCAGTTACACTCCTAGCAGCTGAATAGCCCAAACCTTCATCGTAGGCCCGTCTCCACCTTTCGGGAAAGACAAATCCCATCGAGAAAGACTATGTATAATCAAGGAAAAGATCCAAGACTATCGACGGAGAAATGGAAATCATCCCAAAGTGTATCGAGAAAATGAAATCATCCTAAGTCATATCAACAAGTAAAAGGAAGGCGGTTTCCCTACAAGAAAGGAAAACATCAGCCTAAGACGGTTTAGCTAGGAGTATAAATTAGGATATATGGTGTTAGTCTTAGATCATCTCGGAATTCTTACAGTCTCTTGCACAGTAAAGATTTGTGGCTGCAAGAGAACTTACTTTCTATCAATAAAGATGACCCCAATTTCAATCTTTGTTCTTTTCAAGCGGTTCATATAGTTCATACAAGAGAATCGACGACCCTTAAAGGCTTCGTAGACAATTATTGGTTGTGTGAATTTTTGCCCCCACACATTTTTTTATTGGGATTTTTTAGGCAATTGAGTCTTTTTGAAAGGTTATTAGTAAATGAGTTTTTTTTTTTTTTGTCTTTGCGAATTGGGTATTTTCGGGTTAAATGACTAATTTAACATTAATTTCAGTTTTTTGTATAACAAAACCACAATCCAATTCAAATTCAGATTACATTTTGGTTTGGTTTTGTTGATTTAAGTTAAGAAATTTTTTTTTATTAACAAACTTATATTTATCCTATTTAAAGATTTAAAGAAAAAAAAAGTCCTCACCTTTATGATACCCCTTTTTGTGTTTAACTTTATTCAAGTGAGATCATAGTAGATTATGTATAGATATTGGGGATGATAGATACCACTTATGGACATTGAGTACAAATCATCTGTGATGTATATTTGTGATGTATAGTTATCGTGTATGATGGACTTAACTAAATGCATGATGGATGAATACAATGAACAACAATTACTGGTGGATAATATATACAAATCATGAATGGTGTATATTACGGATGGCCGAGTAAAAACATGTTAACAACGAAACACATTTAAGTCCATTTCTTCAAAAAGCTGTTACATGTTCATAAATCTAAAAAAGATGGAAACTTCAGTCTCTCTCTTCATACTTCTTTGGCTCTTCTTTCAGCATACGGCTCCACTAATTGACTACTATGGTTTGTGACTACTAAGATTTGTGATTTAACTAAATGGAAAAAAAAGTGTTAGTTTTCAAAATAACATCGTAATATAAGATGTTAGAATCACACAATTCCTATATGTTATCCACTGGTTGTGCACACTATACATCGTTTATATATCATATATATTATCTATCATACACGATCCATTAACTATACGAGTTAAAAAATATCTACTAAAACCATCCGTCATCCACCACGGGAAACATCAAATTTGTATTATTTCAAGCAAATAATANATCGTTTATATATCATATATATTATCTATCATACACGATCCATTAACTATACTAGTTAAAAAATATCTACTAAAACCATCCGTCATCCACCACGGGAAACATCAAATTTGTATTATTTCAAGCAAATAATAAAAAAAAGTACAATGAACAAAACGGAAAAACACAGGAAACCATGCAATAAAGACATTAGAATGGATAGATTTTCTCAAAACCATTATCTAACTCTCTTTTATCTTATTTACTGGTTTATTTGTTTTTTATCCATTATAACCATTTGAAGACCATCATCTTCCTTCATTTTTGTCTCTCAGATATTTAGGAGAATTTTAAAATTATCACTTTTGGTGTACCATTTTTCAAAAATACCATGGGAAAGGAAAAAGTTTCAAAAATATCACTATTTAACTATTAACTGTTTATAAAGTTTTACGGTTTATGATATAGGGTTTTGGGTTTAAAAACCCCAAACCCTAAAATCCTAAACCCCAAAAAAATTTCCTTCCCCTAGAAAACCCTAACCCCCTAAAATATAAGGAAATTTAAAAAATGCCCATTTTGGATGCACATTTTTAAAAATACCCCTCTTTTTAGCTATTTTTGAAAAAATTATTAGATTCAATCTACATTCAATCTAAACTATCATTTTAATATTTTAAAATATTATATAATGTTTTGTAGGGTTATAGGGTTTAGAATCTAGGGTTTAGGGTTAAAACTCCAAATCTTAAAAGTCTAAACCCTTTAATCCTTAATATCCAAAACTCCTAAAATATAAACTCTAATACCTCAAACATAAACCCAAATAGTTTGTAAAGCACTAAACTCTAACCCTACAAGATTTAAACCCTAAATTAAACCTCAAATAAACTTTAAATCCAAAAAGGGCATTTCTTAGAATTTCCCTAAATATTTTGGAACAAAATATTTTAAAAGAGAACGTGATAGGTAAAAAATATGATCTTTTAATATCTAATTGAATCTTTAACTAACATTTTGTTTCCTTAAAAAAAGATTTTAATGGAATTATTATAATTAAACCAATTCTAAAAGTTTTTTTTTTTGCAAAACCAACATCTATACCACATAAATTCACTTTGAAACTAAAATGGTCATTTTAAATTAAACTGAAAAAGACTATTTTCTTTAATATTATTTTTAAAAACACTCTATCGCAAATTGAATTGGTTTAATTATAATAATGTAACTAGAAAAGTTTATGAGACTTAGAATTAAATATTAACAAATTATGAATTATGTTAACAAACATTTTCTTTTTATGCACCGTTAACAAAACAACATTACCTCTTGGCTTTTATTGGTCCAAAAAACGTTTAAAACCGTAGTTGGAGATATATCTTGTGCTATTTATTCCACAAAAATATATATAAAACCACCTAGATAGCACAAGGGTGGATTATTATCTTATAAATGCTTTGAATCATCCGCCACAATTTTCTTCAGCCAGAACAATGTTTGATAAGGTTGCTATAGGTCTATGTATGATTCCAGATTCATCAATTAATAATATCGATATTTTAGCAAACAAGATAACCACGAACATTGCTACAAATATTACAAAAAATAGCGATATCAGTCGTATATCGATCACAATGGTCCAAATTGATTAGGNGATTCATCAATTAATAATATCGATATTTCAGCAAACAAGATAACCACGAACATTGCTACAAATATTACAAAAAATAGCGATATCAGTCGTATATCGCTCACAATGGTCCAAATTGATTAGAATATTTAATAGATATTGAGAGCGCAAACTAGTTTAATTTCTTTTGTTTGATTATCTATCTATTGGTGTGGTAACCGTCATCTTCTTGTATAATGATAAACCTATCATTTTATCATTTTATTTTGAGCAATATCATTTTTGAGACCGAAAAAAAAAAAAACCACCTAGATCATGTTCAACGAAACTCGTGTCGGCATGTCTCTCAGTGTCAAGATCTGAAGATTTTTCAGACGNTTTTATCATTTTATTTTGAGCAATATCATTTTTGAGACCGAAAAAAAAAAAACCACTTAGATCATGTTCAACGAAACTCGTGTCGGCATGTCTCTCAGTGTCAAGATCTGAAGATTTTTCAGACAACTAAAACGACAAACTTTTAATGATTTGTCTTAACGTAGATTCTAAAAATCAAACGGTCCTGAAAAAAAACAAATTGGATCATTTTTTAAAACTAAAATAAAATTGCTATTTCCATATTATCCTTTTGGCAACCAATGCTCTGTCTCTCTCCGTGGTCCTCCTTTTGTCTAAAACGGAAACACATTAGGCTGTGAATGGTGATACAACCACATCTATTTTGTATGTGCATTTATTATTCGTGATATTATTTTAGAGACATCTATTTTGTATGTGCATTTATTATTCGTGATATTATTTTACAGTATATCTAAAACTATTTTATACTAACCGCATTTATTCCACAATTTAATTATGCAAATCACATCGTATTTTTATTCCACACTTCATTCCGCGCTTCCATTCACACTCTAAAACCTAAAAAGCTAAAAAGCTAAAAAAAAGGTAAAAAAAAAATAATTAAATTCTTCCTCTTCTTCTTCGTTACAGTTTCCAAAACCGACAGAAACTTTACAGGAGCCCTGGGATAAGTCTGTGCAGTCTCCATCAAACTACCACTGACACTCACTCAAAGAACAATATTATCTTGAACCCAGAAAAACACAACAACACTTGAGAAAAAATTTAATTAGTAAAAATCTGTTTTGCTTCTTTCTCTCTCTTGTGGGGTTTCCCGCGTGGCTTGCGTGTTACTTCATCAGTGCTTTAGAGAGCTTCATATGAATCTCGAGGTCTCTCTCTCTCTTTCCCTTTTTGTTAATTTATTTTATCAAATCTCTGGATTTCATTCTCTGTGTGTGGAGTAGATTTGTGGAAAAAGCTTAGAATTTTCTTATTTGGGTTTCAAGCAACCCCCAAAAAGACATCTTTTAGCGGTTCCATTTTGCTTTTGTAAGATAATTATGTTGTCCTTGTTTAGTTGATCCAAATTCCTCCCAAAAATACCACATATTCGGATCTCGTGTAAATTCACTTCTTTCAGGATCCTGTGGCTGTGTTCTGGGTTTGTTCTCAAATGTCTTAAATCTCTATTTTTCTTACTGTTCTGTACAGTTCTCCCAATTTTGGGTGATTTGATCTTGATTCAAGTTTGATGCAGTCTCTAAAGGTTCGATTTTTATGTGTTTGTTATCAGTTTGGAATCTTTCATATCATCCAAGTTTTAACATACTGTGTGAATCTTCCTTTGTATGTGTCAGGTCAATAAAATCTGAGATTTGGAGCAGCAAAAGTGACAAATCATGGCAACACTTCAAGATATTGGTGTATCAGCAGGGATAAACATCCTCACTGCATTCATTTTCTTCATAATCTTTGCTGTTTTAAGGCTTCAGCCATTCAACGACAGAGTTTACTTCTCTAAATGGTATCTCAAGGGGTTGAGAAGCAGCCCCGCAAGTGGCGGTAGGGGATTTGCAGGACGGTTTGTGAATTTGGACTGGAGATCATATCTCAAGTTCTTGAATTGGATGCCTGAAGCTCTCAAGATGCCTGAGCGTGAGCTCATTGATCATGCTGGTTTAGATTCTGTTGTCTATCTCCGGATTTACTGGCTCGGGTATATAAAGCTTTCGATATTCTTTTGGAAAGTCTTGTCGAGTCAATAAAACAATTTGACTGATGAGTTAAAAAAATGGGTCATTGTGTTTTCTTGTAGACTAAATTTAGTATGATGAAGAAGAAATATAGTTGAATAAGTTTCATGAGATTATATGCTAGATTTTGTCCTTAAGATCTTATATGTTTTAGGCTAATTTTGTCATTATTGGATTTGATCATTTGATAGTGAATGTTAATTTTTGTTTCCTTAATTTGCAGGCTTAAGATTTTTGTTCCGATAGCAATACTTGCCTGGACGGTACTTGTACCAGTTCATTGGACGAACAACACACTGGAGTTGGCTAAGCAGCTTAAGAATGTAACTGCAAGTGATATTGACAAACTGTCAGTTTCAAATATCCCACAGTCTTCACAGAGGTTTGTTAAAACCATTTTTATGCTTTAAAATGCGGCTTTAAGTACAATCTTGAGTTACATTGTGTTGATTTTTTTCCCCAGATTTTGGACTCATATCGTAATGGCTTATGCCTTCACAATATGGACTTTATATATGCTGATGAAGGAGTATGAGATAGTTGCTAACATGAGGCTTCAGTTTGTTGCCTCAGAAGCTCGCCGACCCGACCAGTTCACTGTAAACTCAGAACACAGTTATGTCAATATTTTGCATGTAAAACCGCTGGCATTTATCTAATATGTCATGAATTTGTGACAGGTACTTGTTAGGAATGTCCCTCCGGATGTAGACGAATCTGTAAGTGAGCTTGTGGAGCATTTTTTCCTAGTCAATCACCCTGATCACTACCTCACACATCAGGTAAGCTTTCTCATACGGTGACTAAAACTTTTTCGTACGCACTTTCTTGGGGAGACAACAATTTCCGTTGTTTCTTTTTTATTTCTTAGGTTGTATGCAATGCAAACAAGCTCGCCGACTTGGTTAGTAAAAAGAAGAAGCTGCAAAATTGGCTTGACTATTATCAGCTTAAATACTCTAGAAACAACTCTCAGATCAGGCCGATGACAAAGGTACTTAAAATGTTAAATTTGATGATTATGATGTTTTTTTTGTTTTTTCTGGTAGCTCTTGTTCGCCTTAAGTAATAACCATTTCCTCGATTCTCTTTAACAAACTCAGCTTGGGTGCCTTGGCTTGTGTGGACAAAAAGTTGATGCGATTGAACATTACATTGCTGAAGTTGATAAAACATCAAAAGAGGTAAGCTTATGGTTTTCCTTTTCCGGGCGATCTTTTTACATCATGTTTGTTTTTGTTTTGAAATCTTCATTGTTTTATAGATAGCTGAAGAAAGAGAAATTGTGAAGAGTGATCAAAAGTCAATCATGCCAGCATCTTTTGTTTCCTTCAAAACCCGTTGGGGTGCCGCTGTTTGCTCTCAGACCCAACAGACCAAAAATCCCACCGAATGGCTAACCGAATGGGCCCCAGAGCCGCGAGATGTGTATTGGCCAAACCTTGCGATTCCATATGTTTCTCTGTCTGTAAAACGATTGGCTATGAATACAGCTTTCTTCTTCCTTACCTTCTTTTTCATCATCCCTATCACCTTTGTTCAATCTCTAGCTACCATTGAGGGAATTGAGAAAGTTGCACCCTTCTTGAGACCCATTATTGAAGAGTGAGTTCTCCTCTTCCCTAACTTTGTTGCATTCGTATAACATTGAATGTACTGAACATTTCAACTAACATTGGACTGATTTATCGTCTTTTTCGTTCGCAGTAAATTCATAAAATCTGTGATAACAGGCTTGCTATCCGGTATCGCACTAAAGCTTTTCCTCATATTTCTGCCATCCATACTGATGACCATGTCCAAATTTGAAGGCTTTACTTCGATATCATCCTTAGAAAGACGATCAGCGTCCAGATATTACATATTTAATGTAGTGAACGTCTTTCTTGCAAATGTCATAGCTGGCGCTGCGTTTGAGCAGCTCAACTCTTTCCTCAATCAATCAACGAACCAGTACGCGGCTCTCTCTATATTTTTTTTATCCGGTTCAAGTTATATGGACTTTTCTAAGGATTCTTCTTTCTCGGTTTATGCAGAATTCCTAAGACCATTGGCGTAGCAATACCAATGAAAGCAACCTTCTTTATTACATATATAATGCTTGATGGTTGGGCAGGAGTTGCAGGAGAGATTCTCATGTTAAAACCTCTCATTATATACCACCTTAAAAACGCTTTCTTGGTGAAAACGGAGAAAGACAGAGAGGAAGCAATGGACCCGGGAAGCATCGGTTTCAACACAGGAGAGCCCCAGATACAGCTTTACTTCCTTCTTGGTCTTGTCTACGCTCCCGTGACACCAATGCTTCTTCCTTTTATCTTAATATTCTTCGCACTTGCTTATGTTGTGTACCGCCATCAGGTAAAAGTAGTTTCTTACTTGTGTTTAAACTGGCTAATTTAAAGAGTTTGTGGATAAAATCTGCAAACTTGAACGAACATTATTTCGTGTTTTCTTATTCTCAGATCATAAATGTGTACAATCAAGAGTATGAGAGTGCTGCTGCGTTTTGGCCAGATGTCCATGGACGGATTGTAGGGGCATTGATAATTTCTCAGTTGCTTTTGATGGGCTTGTTGGGTACAAAACATGCGGCTTTCGCTGCACCGTTTCTCATTGCTCTTCCTGTGCTTACCATCGGTTTCCACCGCTTTTGCAAAGGCCGTTATGAGCCCGCTTTTATCCGTTACCCCTTACAGGTCAGTTTCAGTATTCTTTTAAGCTTTTCAAAAATTTGAGGGTTTAGTCGTTTTGTTAAGATTCAATTTTGTGTTGTTTATGGTTTGCTCGAATACACAAAAAAATTTAACTGAATTGGTTCGGATCTTGTTAAACCGGGGTAAAAAAATGTGGTGTTACCGTGATGTATATTAATTTTATAGGAAGCCATGATGAAAGATACATTGGAAAGAGCAAGAGAACCAAATCTAAACCTTAAAGGTTACTTGCAAGATGCTTATATTCATCCGGTATTCAAAGGCGGTGACGATGATGACGATTATGACATGTTCGGAAAGCTGGAGGATGAAGCCATCATAGTGCCAACGAAACGCCAGTCGCGGAGGAACACTCCAGCTCCAAGCAGAATTAGCGGTGAATCGTCTCCATCTTTGGGCGTTGTTAACGGTAAAGAAATTTAGTTAACGGTTTCATTAAGCATACGACAAAAGTTGTGTATGTTTGTCAGTATGTACATATATGTACAAAGAGAGAGGTTTGGTTGGAGATTGCCTAAGTTAGGTTTGCGTTTCTGGTGAGATCAGTTTGTGGGGTTTTATTGTTAAGTACTAAAGTTCGGGGTGTATGTAGACTACATCGTTTTTATTGGGGTGTATTTTCNGGTGAATCGTCTCCATCTTTGGGCGTTGTTAACGGTAAAGAAATTTAGTTAAAGGTTTCATTAAGCATACGACAAAAGTTGTGTATGTTTGTCAGTATGTACATATATGTACAAAGAGAGAGGTTTGGTTGGAGATTGCCGAAGTTAGGTTTGCGTTTCTGGTGAGATCAGTTTGTGGGGTTTTATTGTTAAGTACTAAAGTTCGGGCCCTTCGGGGTGTATGTAGACTACATCGTTTTTATTGGGGTGTATTATTAACTGTAATTCTAATGTATCTTTGCAGACTTGCAGTAAAGATCGTTTATGAGCCAAACAAAGATAAAACTGCACATAGTAGTGAATTTGCTCTTCGTTTTTTTTTGGTTCGCCCCTTACAAACCTGACCTTTCGTTTGAAAAAAGGCAGATTTTGTATACTGTATTCGCTAGCTCTTCTTTTATTATTATTATTATTTTTTTGTCAACGATTACTTTGATTTTATTCGCCAATGTGAAATATTCATCTTTAATCAGGTCTTTTTGGGGGGGGGGGGGAATTTTCTCAACAAATCAACATATTTAGCTGTAACAAGAAAGATAAGACGAATCCAAATGATCGTACCAGAACCACATTGATAAAGTAGAATAAATAAAGTACTCTTTTAAGAAAAAAACATAAATTGCATAACTTCTTTTATTGCATATGACAAACGTCACATCAGAACATATCTTATCTAATTAACAAAGATAAAACCACATTATAGAAACAGAAAGAAGAAAAAGAGGCGACACTGCCTTGGGGTGAAGCCATTCTTTGCTTCGTCAAACTCCGAGCAGCCTGATTGGAAAAAAGCAACTAAATTTACTTTTCTGTAAAATCTAATATATTTTTTTTTGCAAGCTATCTTAATTCATGTAACAAAAAAACAATAAAATAAAAATTAACCATTAGTTTTACCTTGATGTAACCCCACAAACCGTACGAACTAATTTTACAATAGTAGCAATATCAGCAACTTTGGGTATGATGCTAAGAACTGTTTGCCACCACATTTTTTTTTTTTTTCGTTATGAGAATCTAGGATGGTAAATTATAAATGAAGCATTCAGGCCAATTTATAGAGGCTAAACTGTGAATTGATGTGGTTGACTGTTGAAATTATAGTCTTCTCGTAAATCTGTAATTCATTTAATCGGGTGCATGCATATTAATGGAGAGAGTCACTGAATATTTATGAGCAGTTGAGCATCATAAATTTCTACTTCGTAATTTGTTTTTTATTTTTGGGGTCTCACGACAATTTATTTATCCAACAAGTTGTTACACATTTTTCTCCAAATTAACACAATGCATAAGTTCTGTAACAGAAGAGTTCATAGTGTTTTTTTCTTTATAGGTTGGGCCATAAGTTTATATGAGCCCAAACTGATCCCAACTCATGTGAACGTAATATGTTGGTACACATGTGTATCATTTTCAAACACTCTTATTTTTTTTGCTAAAATGTTAATATTCATATAGAAATGAAAAGTTTGGTTTACAATATTGTTGAACCTTTTACTTGACACCTTGCCAAAAAAGAAATAAAAAACAAGGGATCAAATGTTGGAACTTAGGCAATCCAGTGCGCCATTAAGCCTGAGAAATTCTTTCTGTGTCTTCTAGCATAAATTGTGTTCTTTATGTGACGATCGATTTCTTTAAATATAATCGAAGGATGGATAGAGTGGTTGTTGTGTAGGCAGTTGTTTCGCTGTCTCCACATAAAATAGAGAGCTGCTTGGCCGGCTACCTTTCGTAAAGTCCTCGGTGCGGTTTGTGTTGATGATTCTAACCATTGGAGTAGGTCCTCCCAACTTTGGTAGATGGTATGTGGGAGAATCAGACGTGTTTGGATCGCTTCCCAGATGATCTTGCTGAAGTCGCAGGACAGTAGTAAGTGTTCCCGCGTCTCTTCTGCGTTGGAGCAGAGGCAGCAATAAGAAGAGATTTGCATCCCCCATGAGAGTAACCTTGATCTTGTGGGAATCCTGTTTAATTTAGCAATCCACATTAAGAAAGCATGCTTTGGGATGGCTCCTTTAAACCAGACAATTGTTGCCCAAGCCTTCGATGAATCCATAGGCCTTATATACTCCCATGTTATCTTTGAAGAGTAAACCTTTAGTAACGCATCATCAACCCTCCAGCTCACTTCATCTTCCGCTACAGAATGAGAAGGCAGTGTTGTTGTAGTTAGGTGTATATGCAATTCTAGAGCCGAGTNTTACCGTTTTGGGTATTCTCAACTCGCTTGGGCCATTGCTTCCTATGAAAGAGATCAATGGCCCCATTGGTATCCATGAATCAAACCAGAAACTGGTTTTCTCTCCATTTCCTACCATGGACACAATGAAGTTTCTAGCTAGAGGCCTTAGCTTGAGGAGGATTTCCATAGCCAAGAGTCTCCTTGTTTTTCTTCTACTGCCCAGAAATTTCGGCCCTTCAGATGTGTATGCAGTACAATTTTCAATTCTTCCTTGTGTTTATCTAAACACTTCATAACCGTTCAGAGGTGCTTCAGATAAAAATAGGCATTAGTTTTCTTCCCTTTGTTTGGTTCAGGATTTGAAGAGAAAGGAAACAATCAAAGCGAGATATGGAGTTATTTCCTCGATAAGCATGAGATTGAAGGATAGAAAAGAGAAAGGGAACACAAAAGACTAGGACCATCTCCAACCATGTTTTTTTAGTAAGTTGCTGAGGATATATTAAAAAATTGTATGTAAAAAAATAATAATATTAAAATAGATGGTGCAACGTAAGAACTAGCTAAAGGATCAATTAAGAGGTTTTGAAGCTCTTAAGACCTAGAGACTAGCTTGTAGCTCAATCAAGAGGGTTTGAATCTCTTGNAAGGGATAGAGAATATTATTCTCCCTCAAAAGCCAAAGCTCTCTTTATTAATAAATATCAAAACTTTTTTTTTAATACAATAGATCTTAGACGGCTATTTATATGAAAACCTTAA